>JAPFBL010000030.1:0-162500 GCA_026182355.1 Hermatobates lingyangjiaoensis | reverse complement strand
CTTCCCGACATGTCTCACTAAGAAAGGAAAATCCTCAACGATAAAGTTAAATACGGATGAATGGACCATTAGAGAGTTAACTGCGTAGTCTGCAAATGAAGTGACTGTCTTGTTTACTAGTATACTATTCAGAGAGACTGAATAAATAAACTAATGAACTAATAAATAATCTTCGTTATTCAATCGCAGACCCCTATTAGGTCCGCTGTTTATGGACTACCTATATCCTTTGGATTTCGTCGAAACCTGCAAAATATTTTAATTTTTAATTTTAGTAAATTATGAAAAATAAAAAAGGAAAACTACGTGTCTATTTCTAATTGAATTATCTAATGTTTAGACAATCTGACTTCATAAAGTATTTTTATATATTACCTTAAGCTTTATAAATATGCAACAGCAAAATAACTTAATTTTTATTGGTATTTTTTCCACTATAAACACGTGCAATGTACAAGCAAACAAACAAATACACACACACAAACACAAACACACACACACACACACACACACACACACACACACACACACACACACAAACACAAAGGATTTCGCAAAATACTGGTTTAATGTTGCGTTAAACACTAAATCTATAGTGTTTAGAATTCGTTGATAATATGTGATTTTTTGATTTCTTTTTAGGTCTAGGATGCAGTGTCTCGCAAGGATTTATTCTAATACCAGAGGAACTCCAATCCGTTCTTCAACTGCTGTACTCATTTTTACCCACCATGAATGCAGGTAATTTAAACTGTTTTTACTTTTCTACCAGTAACATAAGTATTCATGGAAAAAAGAATTAAATTTTGGCAAATTTGATATCTTGAGATCTCAAAATTTATTTTTTATTACAGAATATTTCCATTATATATATACATCTATAAACTAAATTCACAGAAAAAACACACAAAAGATTTCACAAAAACTCTCTACTGTGTTTGGTCTCTGTGACGACGAGTTGTCACTTGTTTTTGAAATGACTCACATCTTTCTACCCGATGACTAAGCAGTTGAAATATAGTACATAGTGAGTTTTTGTAAGATGTTTTGTGTGTTGTTTTTCTTTGATTTTAGGTTATTTAGTTCGTGGAATTGTTTTATTTAATTGCTTATATATCTATCTATCTATATATTTATACTAACATTCAATAGATATTTGCAATGGAGTATTGAAGCATGTAAATGATATAGATATATTGACTGACTCCTAGTTGCTGGTTGTTATCAGTTTATGACAACTTTGAAGGATATTTGTTGATAATCATTTCCTAGTAGTTTTTTTTCTATAGTCTACTAAGTTTTACTTGTTGTTTTTATTTATAGAGTTACTTGCTATCTATTCCAGTCAACTATTGAGGAGTTAAACATTCTGTGATTGATATCTTAGTTATCTTGTACTCAGGGATAGCTGGATGTCTTTATGTTACAAATTTTCTGGCAATATTCATGAATCTTCCCATGACTGGGAATATGACGGGTTATACTTAAGTTACTTCGTATGATAGTTTGAAATCACTAATTTTTAGTCAAGAATTTAATAAAGAGAAGAAAATTCTTTTGTTACTAAACTAAGAGAAGTCATCATCTATTATATTACATTTTCCAGTTTGCTCATATGTCGCTCACTTTGATAACCATTGCAGTATGTGATGTAGTTTTTCTATTGTCTTGAATCCATTGTTAATTGCTTAACAATTGCATCAGCGGTTTCAAAGAATGACAGGTCTCATCGATGTAAAAACAACTCTTCCATATAATTGAATAGTGTTAACAAGGTCCCGTTTATCAAAAATTAATATTAAATATTAAGTACTATTGATGCTTCTATTATGCTTTGGATGGTGGACACTGATAAATAATCGTCAGAAATTTAGTGCCTTGGAGGTTATTTAATGTCAATAAGGAATTAAGGATTGATTATATTTCTGTGACCAGATCTACTAAAAGTAAGCTTGGAGACTTTATAATTACTAATATATTCTCCTCTATTTTACAATTTCTCATCATATAATACTAAACATAAAGAAAACATAAAACAAATTAGTAAAGCCTGGTTTTTGTTAAAGAAATGATATGGTTCTGTGATTAAAAAAATTTAGAAAATAATCTGTTTTTAAAATAAATTGTCCACAATTCTTATCTATTTGTTAAATATTTGTTCGTAACCAGTGACAAAATGTTGGTTTAGTTAACATAATTTTACATAATTAAAATATATTTAACTTTAATAGGAAAAAGTTTTGAACACAAAAGGTGATTTTTTTTAACTTCAGGAAATTACATGGTTTGCGATTTTGCCTCTTTATAAAAGAGAGTTAATGAGATAGTGTTAAATCAATTAAATCTTTTCAACAGTTCCTTAATTTAGAGTGACATATTTTTTTAACACATTGTTATTTTTAAGAATAGTTTGTTTAATAGTATTTCCATATTAATAAAATTAATTACCTTTTTTTTTAAAATCGTAAAATTAAAACATTACAATAATTTATATAACAATATTAACCTGAATAAAAAAAAAATTAACGAGGCTGTTAAATGATCTCAATCTTCTTGAGCTTACAAAAATATTTAGTCACAAGGATATGTTAAAAATTAGTTTTAATAAAAGATTTTCATTAGCTGTGCGATCTGTAACTGTGTGGTATTTATTCATACTGGGCGGAAAATCAGGTCTCCACACAAAAGGAATTTTTTATTTAATCTACGCGTTTCAAACACTTCGTGTTCATCATCAGGTAAACTTCTAATAGGAGCAGTGGAGAACAGTCACCTGTCATTTCAGTTTAATATTTTTATATAAATTACACTAATGTTTTAATTTTACAATTTAAAAAACGATAATTAATTTTATTTTAATTTCATTTGTGTATATGAATATATTGCATATTTGAGCTTATTGACAAGGTGTTTCCCAGAATTCAAGATATACTATCTATTCAGAGTGATTAGTGAAAACAGAGTGATTAGTGATGAGGAAGCAGTTCATTATCCAATTCAATTTCTTGACTCCGTGACTGCTCCTGGACTGCCTGCTCATGAGTGTAAACTTAAATTAGAAGCCCTGATCATGCTGCAATTTAGTAGCAGTAACAAATTTCATGTTACGAAACTTGAGTGCCCTGCAAGTGTGCAATGGGACACGACTCTTAGTTCGCGCTCCGCACAGATACGTCATAGAGGTGGACATCATGACAGGGTGTGATGCTGGGGAGTCTGGGTGTATACTACGCATACCATTGATTACGAACCACTATCCGTTTCAATTCAATCGATTACAATGTCCCGTCAGCCTCTAATGATATTTTCTACTAATCTATATTTTCTAATGATATGTTGGAATACCATGTATCATTGAGTTTTTGATTCAGTCAAAGACGACGCGTTTGCTAGTTTGTTTATATTGTTAAACTTTTTTGGAACATGTTTTAAAAATAATTTATATTCTTAAATAAAAGACATAACAGGTGGCCATTGAGATCATTAATTACCGTAATTAAATATACTTTTTAAGATGGAATGCAATTTTTTATAGTTATATTGGAAGTACTTACAGTGAACTTTGATAAGTTCTATCAAGTTAATTAATACTCATTTTAGTCAACAGATTATTAATTTAATTAAAACGTTTTGATAATATCTTAATTTACCCTGTATTTACCATACATATATATAGTAACTTTGGTATAATGTTAATATCACAAAGATTAGTTGAAATCACGTTAATAAATGACACTGTCAAACCTCGTATATTATAGAGTAGGAGTTGTTTGACCGGTTTCATGCGAAGTTCATCTTCGAGTAAAATTGATCAATCACTGCGCTATATATTTATATCACTTCAAAACAGGTGGTCCTTACCAAGACTTATTTCATATTGTTATAATACACTTTTAATTAAACTGGGACAAAAGGATAACTGCTTAATGTAATTGAGAAATAAGAATTAGAAATATATAAACGTACAAATCTGGAATGGCCTACACTCAGCTTTACTGACTGTGTAAGTAATCATAATATCAAAGTAGTATGGTTTACCAAAAATATTTTCCTCTTCAATGCGATTGAGTCGCTTTTAAATTGAATGCAATCAAACGTTTCCCCAGCTTCCATACAGAGTCTGTATTATTTGTATATGTTAATTATATCATTTGCATACTTTGCAGTAATGAAAACAAAATTGTTAGATATTCTACATATATTTATAAATCATTCATTGAACATATACATTTTCTTGCAAATTTAAATTCAGTTGGGATGACTTGATTTAGTTTTTTAAATTAAAACAGACACGGGTTTTATAGCCATCTTTTATCTGCTTTCTTCTTCAACAATTCTTCAATTCCTTCAATCTATTTCAAAAGGTTCACTGCCTCATTCTCGTATATTCCCTTATTTTCACTTACCCACATAAAAATTAACTTATTTCTACTGTTTCATTAATAATTTTTGCCGCTTATCAAACTGGAGTCCTTTTCTTGAAATCAAGAAATTTCCAATCCTGGTGATAATTTTTAATCACTTTAACGCTCTCTGTAAACTTTATGCTTAGACTAAATATTCTTTCTGTTAGCATTGTATTAATCCATTCTGAAGTTTATTGATTAAGACATCCATATATTCCTACTGATTCAATGTGCAATAACAAGAATGTGCTATCAAAAGTTCTTTATAACAAGTTCAGAGTAATTCTTTTAGAATTTAAAGATTTTCCTATTTCGTTCAACCAAATTTTTGAAACTGATTTTTTTTCTGGTATGTTGTCTCTTATGAAGATGATTATGTACCTAAAACTTCTCATGTTACTATAGATAGTACTTTTGCCATTCTTAATACTGCTCATCTAACATTGTAAGCTTATGAAATATTTGTGGTATGATCATATCTAATAATAAATTATTATTATAGAAATAAAAAAAAATTGTAGAATGACAAGAAAAGTGGATTACAAATAGTAGTCGTTTGTCTTAAAAAATTTAGTAGTATCTTTCCTATGATCTAATATTATCAAAAATAATGGATTTCATACACACACGAATATATATCAGAATGTAAACTTTATAATGTCAAAGGGTGCTACATGTAGACTGATTGAAACATTCTCAGTTGCCAACCATCATTCACTCTAGAGAGTATCATGACATTTATGGTTGTTTGGAGTTTGTTTATATATTTTAAGCAGAATTGGATAGATGGCGGCCATTGTGCTTACATCGAGTTTTTACTTGATGCAAAAAAGGAGTGATAAATTTATAAAACTGTTGAATTATATAGATGTTCAGTTGCTAAATAGTGAAAAACATTAAACAAGTCACCAATTAAAGTGATTCACACTCTGAGCGGGAAAATAATTCTTATAATGAAAAAAACAACATCACACATTGATCAGTAGAGGTTAATTCTACGAGTTTTATTAATTTTTATTGAGTGTTAATGTTACTGTTTATCGAAAGGAAAAATGCGATTCATCCAAAGTACTAAAGACTTAATTTAATAAAATGGACGATGTAAAAGACATGCTAGTTAATATGCAAAAACAGTTTAAAACAAATCATCAATAACTAGGAAAAAAGAATAAAACATGAGAGAGAGAGAGAGAGAGAGAGAGAGAGAGAGAGAGAGAGAGAGAGAAGAGAGAGAGCGAGAGAGAGAGAGAACAGGGAAAGAAATATAATTATATTTTGGATCGACGACAGTATAAGATATGGAGACCTGAAGAAGAAAGTGACAGAACTAACACAAACAAGATATACAGTGAATTCTCTTTTCGGGATGTAGATTTCATTAGGAGATTTGGAAAACAGCCGAACAATACTATTGGGTCTTACTTCAAAGGTGAGTCCGTAACATCCTACTAAAAAATAAAAATGCTAAAAAAAACTAGCACATATTTGAAATAAGATATCTACCTAAGGAAGTTATTAAAATAAGAAAAAGAACTTAATACCAGACTTAATCAAGGTAAGAAAAGACAAAAAGTATGCAATAATTGCATATGATAAACCGATATTAAAGGATTATGCTGAAGATATAGAAAGTGGAGAAAATAGTCTTCTAAAACGTTCATTGCCACAATTTCTAGCGAATACTCTTATAACTTGGGTGCAACAAATAGCTAGAAAGGAAATAGCTAATGATTCAATACTACATCCAATTTCAGTAAAAATCCTGGAATTAAAAGGAAACTCTTCTAAAATAAGTGAAATTGGCTCAAATATAGAAAACACTAACAGTACAATAGATCAATTACATCACCCAGTATGACTGGTTACATTGGTTGTGTTAAACTAAAACCTCCCAACATTCAATATACCAAAAAAATAAAAAGACTAAAAGAAAAATGAACTCAATATTTCAGACAGTAACATTAAATGTAAGATCACTAAAGTTGAAATGGTACACACATTCTCAAAATCCAACTTAGACATCCTAGGAATGGCAGAAATAAAAAGAGAATGGGAAGCTATAATAAAAGAATAAGGGGAATTCTGCTTCAACGGAATGAAATAATAAACGGACAAAGAGGAGTAGGGTTTATGGACAAGCCTTGGCTTACTAGCAAGGTCTTGGAAATAAGAGGTATTAAAGATAGAACAGCCCTAATTCAAATAAATTTGTTTAATATCAGGACAATAACAGTAGTTCAAATATAGGCACTACATGTGAAACTTAAAATTATGAAGTAAAAGTATTCTACAAGACACTGTAGAAAACTATTGAAAATTCAACATAAATTTATATAACCAATTTTATACCAAATTTATACAATTAATTATGATGGGATATTTCAATAGCCATATATGTTGGGCAATAAAGGAAGAGAAAGAGGTGTTAGGACCGTATGGTTATGGATTAAGAAGCTTGAGAGGAGAGAGGCGGGTCAACTTCTGTCAAATCAATGAATTTAAAGTAGTAATTACCTTCTTTAAGAAACGCTACGGACCTGGCTGACACCAAACTATATGCACAAAAAACTCAATTAGGTTTTTGCATTAGCCAAGAACTTAAAGTTCATAACAACCTGAGTTATCACAGATAAATTTGATTTTCACTCAGATCATTGTGGAATTCCATTCCAAATATTGAGTATATAGAAATGGGAAAGGGAAATGAATAGAGAAAAAATAAAAACTGACTTTCAGATGTTATTCAAAACAAATAAAATTGATAATGTTCATGTGCAAACAATGTATAATAAATTAGAAGAAACTATTTTAATAGTTTTGCAAAATTTACACAAAAACGTTCTGGGATTAAAAAATTCTTGGAAAGCACAATCAATTTTACTAAGAAAAAAACTAAATTAGAACAATAAATAAAAACTGATTTAGATAAACTGGAGTATAATTTAGTGTGTAAAGAGGTTCGTAGAAACATCAGCACTGACTTGCGAGAATACAAGATCACTGAACTCCTGTTAGATCCTAACAGAACAGTTAGCAAAACAAATAAAGCAATCCGACAAAGCCACAGTTGAGTGAAATGCTTAAAAGGTAAAGAGAATAACACTAAAAACAATAAAAAAATCTGGAGTGGCCTACATTCAACTTGACTATAAGTAAACATAATATCATAGTTCTTGGGTATATAATAAATAATCTTACATTTAGGTATAATATAAATGTCTAAAGGGGATATGTTTATTAGTCTTTCATTCCTGGGGGTAGTACAGATAGTCATTCATCCACTTATCAATATATACACTTGTTTTTGTATATCACACCACTGATGCGTATAATATCATTAGTATAACTACAGCAGTAGTAACATTTTTGAAAAGTGAAAGTGTAGATTTCGTGTAACAAAATAATTTCTTTCAGAAGAACACGGTTTTTGTTTGAATAGTCAGTGGATCTCTTACATAGTTTACCTGACCTCCTTCTACAAATAGAATCGTAATAATAATAAAAATAAATTGAATATTTAAGCCAAATTTTCCCATTTAAAACTTGAAAATATTCCAATTTTATTTGAAAAATGTAAGAAACATCTAAAAAAAATGTCGTTTTAAGATAATTTTTAATTTAAAATGTAGAATAATTGTATTTATTATTCTTCAAAAAATGTTTAAATATTGAACTATGTTTTACATTTTTGGTCTTTTCTAGACTTATTACGTTAAAGTAATAACAAATGGTCACCTGGACTAAAATTTCTTGATTTCAAGAAAAAGACTCCAGTCTGATGTATTTATGGGACAAAAATTAATAATGAGACCAGTAGAAATAAGTGAACTCAAATGTGGGTATCTGGAAGAAGGGAATGGGAAGACGAGGCTGAGGCAATGGATCAGAGGGTGCTGAGAGGTGTGGAAGCAGATCGCTATCGATCTAACTCCACACACTTTGTAAGATATATTATTTGTTATCACTTGTTTTCATCTGTGCTTTTCTGTTAGCTGTAATATATATATATTTTCTTGTTGCTTGGAAATTAAAAATTAAAATTAAAAAGTCCGGCAACAGCGATTGCTAAGTGTGCCTAATTTAGTTTAAAAAACTCATTCCGACTGAACACACTTTTGTAAGAAAATAATATATCTTCTTACGGAAGGGTTTATATTTAAAATATGAACATGTTACATGTATAATAAAAAATACGTATGTACACTTCAACATATGTAATTGTCTGATATACGTTTTGGGTAATTACTAAAATGGTTATTACCATTAATATTGGGTAATACTGGAGCATGGAAAAGTCTTCTTTATTCTTTATAACACTACGGGTAGTATTTTTAAGCCTCTTCACTGGTAATTTAATAAACTTTAAGTTGTTTATTGGATATTGTCATATTACGTATATTTGACTATATTGGAAGAGTAATATTACATTAAAAATTACAAAAGTTCTATCCATAGTAACATGAGAAATTGTTGGTTAATAGGTATCTTCATAAGGAATAGTACAACCACACAGGTATGTTAAGCCCTCCCCCCTCCAATCTACCTCGACGAGGAGAAGGGACATCGAGGGAGGAGGAATCTACATGATAATTGCATTAAATTAAAAAAAAAAAACTAAATTGATTATTACGTATTTTGATATGTTCACTTATAGTGAAGTTGAGTGCAGGCAACTCCAGATTATTTCGAATGGATTAATCTCGAAATAAATCTTTTACTGTAATTATTCAAAGAAACACTTTTAAATTTCCTTTTTTCTTCCATCCTTTCACAATTTATTTAGTGCCTTTAGGCATAAAATCAAAAAATTATTTTATTATTTTTCCAATGGTTTGTAGAGGCTACGATAAAGTATTATTTGCATATTATATTCTCGTTTAAAATATTGTTTCATAATAGAACTACTTTAAATTTGCTAAATAAGAATTTTATAAGAATTAAAATTTCTTTAACAATATAAATTAGCTAAACCATAATTAATAGGCTAACGTAAATGTAATTAGCTAGTAGGTCTTTCAGCTCCTAAAGGACTTATTATACCTTAGGTAATGACAAAGCAAAGTTAAATTTCAATGAAAGTTTTAGTTTAAGGAAAAAACTTTGTCGTCTTAAAAATATTGCTTAAGTTAGTGCTACTTTTCCTTATCTTACAAGTTGTGTAATCATGTCCTACTAGTGGGAGTCATTAGATTCGATAGCCAAGTGTTTTGTGAACTGCACTTTCCCTCCAACGCCTGCTAAACAGCAGAATAAATATATTCAGGTTTTTTTCTTAAAAAGTTTAAGGAAACAAACAATGCATAATGTGTCTAAAAATTTAAAAAATTTATTGTTAGGTATTTGAAAATTCAGTTTTGATTGAAATTAATTCTAAAATTGTTTCATTTCTTTACTAAATTGGATTAAAGTGCTACTTTGAAACTGCCCTCTTTATGAAACATGATTTTCTTTATCGTTCATAACATTGTTGAGGTTTTCAATTTTTTTAGTGCCATTAACAACAAGGTTTCCACAGGTCATCCTACATCATGATTTATTTTATTTCTTGCCTGTGTATATAGATGGAAGTTTCTTTTACATCCGTATGTTTTTTTTAGACGGACATATGCCTCCGTCTAAATTCAAGAAGTCATTGTAATATGTCTCGTACTGAACTTTTAATCCATTTTTTAATATTTTTTTGACGATATTTATTTGGTGTGCATAATGTTAAGTTGGTATTTATAGATAGATTTTATAACAAAAAATCTGGAGTGGCCTACACATTACTTTACTATAAGTAAAAGTGATCAAGTTGGTTAACAACATAATGATTTTTGTTTCCTCAAAAGCTTTCATATTCAATCATAAGTCAACATTTTTTCATTTTATTGAAAAAATACTTTTTTTCTTGTTTTAAAAGTTTGAAAATTTCTTTCAGTTATTCCTTTTCTAATTAAATCGAGAACATGTAGAAATCGCTGTTTTTGACTCTTTAGTTTTTGTTAGTGTGATCATGACCAAATATATGTCCTTTTACAATGTTTCATAAGTTTGCATGTTCTAAAAAACAGTACTGTTGATCTAATTTCTAAATGTAGATTTTACAAAAACTTTAATAACTATTTTTTAAAAAGAAGAACTGTTTAGTGTAATATTAAAATAACTCGTTTTTCAAAGGAATATTTCCTTTGGATTCTCCAGTTAATTGTTTAGTGAAAGAAATTGAAATGCAAAAGCTATAAAAGTATTACAAATTCACTGAAGTTAGTAAAGAAAAACGAAAACTATTATAACTTTTCTCGTAAAGTTAAAGATGATAATGCCCATACAAAATAACATACTTCTTGAGTGTAAATCGTCCTAAGACATTATCAACTTGTTCGCAATCAATTTTACTTCTGTCTAAGTTAGTGCGTTGAATTCATTATTTACCATTTGATAACAATTTTTTTTTTAATCTAATACTAATATACATTTAACTATTTTCATAATTTTAATTGATAAAATGGCAAAATTAAATGCAAATATATCCAGGACCTCACGATTGCAGCTAAAATTCTATCTACTTAAGAAAGTGAAAAAAAAATTACTGTGAAAGATTTAATTTACAGTTTTACTTTTAAATATTTAAAATCATGTAAAAATGTGAGGATTTACCGTGCTTGCCAGCTCAACCTATTCTCCGGCTTCTCAGCTGAATGATCGGCACCACTTACCGGCTCATCCAATTGTCTCCCATCCATTACTAGTTTGTGAGAATTATCAAAATTCCTACAACTTGGTATAATATTTATTTCACAAATCTGAGCATTTATAACCGGGTTTCAGTTTTTTATGTTGAGGGCTTCAATTATTTTTAATTTATTAACATCACTGTTCTTCTGTAATATTCTTGTACCTTCTTCTAACTTCTTACGTGTTAAAACCATACTATGGGCCTCTCTAGCGTGATTAAACCACAATACGAAATGGGAAAAAAAGACTAAGATCTTTCAACCGTAACAAGCGGTCTTAGTCAGAGTCAAAACACAACTGACTGGTATATATATATATATATATATATATATATATATATATATATATATATATATATATATAAATAAAAGCACAATGAAAAAAATATCTGATGATGTTATAACGAAAGGCCTTAGAGCATTGTATTCAATATATATATTTTTCATTGTGCTTATTTAATTCATATTTTATATCAAGAGCTATTATTGATAATTAATTTTTCACATATATATATATATATATATATATATATATATATATATATAACAATTAAATTGTTTGTTAATTTCTATTCTAATGATTTTCTAAAATAGCTTCTCAAGTTTTCTAATCTCGCACTTCCACTCATCAGGTACTAAGTGTAATAATTCTCCTACAGATTTACTTGCTAAATCCATTTAATCGATTGATACCTTACATAATAAAAATATATCCAACGTTTCGAACTTCTTTGACCATACTTAGGGCGTAAACAAATGCAACATTATTAAAACTGAAACTACATAACACACAAAAATATAAAAGTTATATATTACATGCTATATAAGTGTTCGGAGGTAATAACAGAAATGATAAAACTATTTATAAACTTTACAATAAGGAGGCTATATTAGGCTTGACACGTTCAACGTAATTCACTCAAATGTCCCTAGAGTCCCCAGGTTCTGCAACTTCTCTTGCTGGCTCTGTTGTGCTTGTCCCCTTTGTAGTTTTAACACCTTGGAGAAGCTTCCTGCCTGATTGTTCTTGTTAGGTCTTTTTTCCAAAATGTTTAAAGCTTCCATAATGAGTAACCGGTATTTATCCTTCTGTACAGTGGTACAAAAACTCTGTGTAATATTTCAGACGAAATATTAAATATTCCTAATTTGTCTAGAAAATGTCAGAAAAATGCAGGAAAAAATGTGGAGTGCCTACACTTAACTTTACTATAAGTAAATATGTTATCAAACTTTTTGAGTATAAAATATTCCATTTAGACATAATTACATAATATAAATGTCTAAATGGGAGATGCTTATTACTTTCTCATTCCTGGAGGTAGTACAGATAGTGATGGAACCAGTTATCATAGAGGAGAAAATGGCTTTTGTTCATACAGCCAATGGATCTTCAACGACCAACAAATATTTCCATACACATCTGTGCATGTTGTAATTAGGAACAAGCACAAGACAAGAGGGCAAACGGACAAGAGGGCCACTACTGCTAAATTTTAATCCTGTAGTTTTTGTTAAAGTCAGTAAACATTGTCCAGAATGGGGACAGGGACATCAGTCTGACAGAGGAATGAGTCGTATTCGAGGTCGTATGGTCTTGCGGCTTTGCATTGTCTGAGGTACTGTATAACTTAGAAGTCATCAGGTCGTCATAATTAGCTAATGACCTGATTCTGAAAAATGTCAGAAACATTTAGGAAATATGTCAGTGTCATCGAATAACCATGGAATCAGCTGAAAATTAGTATTAGTTTGGTCATATAAAACTAAGGAGTCCATTCCTTTTAATTCAATTCCTCCTAATATTACCCAAAGATAATAAGATTCAGAAACACAAGAAAGTCTATATCTAATATTAAGTTTTGTTCAAGAGTCCAACATACAAATTGATTAGAGCATTTGTTGGACCAATCCATCATACCATGGAAAACATCAGAAATTATATGTTTGATTGGCGTCGATTTTTTACATAAAAGAATTTTATTCTTCTTACATCTCATATTAGGTCATTAAATCATTTCAAATTTTTTGATTAAACCTCTAAACATCGATATTATTTTAGTTGATTTACTTAAAAAATGTCTAAGTCAATATAAATAATGTAAATATGTCACCAAATTTGATAAGTATAGCAGGTGATCCGTTAGTCTAAGATAAACATTCAGTTTTTATAACTTTATTGGTCTTTGCGCTAATGGAAATTTTACGAATTTTTTTGTATAAATTACTAGTTTTTTGGCAAATTATCCTCGTTTTTTAATAAGGCGTTTAGCGTCACAAAAACATTTTCTGACAACAATTTTCCAACGCTCTTTTAGTTAATGTAATTTTAAAAAAGTTATCTCACCTCATTCCCCATATAATGCGCTATTTTTAAGTATCATTTTATTTTGATCTTCTAACGGTATTGCTTACATATCGTCCTCACAAGCTTTCAGATTGAATGGTAAGTCAAAATTTTTACATTTTACTTAAAAAAATATTTGTGGTTTTAAAAATTTGAGGATTTTTTAAATGATTGATTTGGTGGTCTTAAAGATAATACAAAAAATTCAAGACTCAAGAATTAGTAGTTTTGGGGAAATGTTGTCTAAAAACACATTTTGGCCAAAAAAGTGACTTTCCCATTATGTATATTTTCTCTCAAACAACTTGGTTCATCTACATTATGAGGCCGATTTTAGTGGAAAATATCAGTTTGACCATTAAAAATTCTGGACCGTAGCGCATACACAATCTTTTGGATACACACTCACCCACCCAAACACAACACAACACACACACACACACACACACACACACACACACACACACACACACACACACACACACACACACACACAGACATCATCGAAAAAACGTCATAAAACGACTTTGGTGGCCTCAAAACATGTAATTCCGTCAAAATCTTGAGACTGAATTTTTTTAATGATCACTATACTCTACTTATAGTAAAGTAAAAATAAAATGATTTATGCATATATTTCAAGAAAATACATTTATTTTTGCAGTTCTGGCGCTTAAATGATTTTGCGTTTTAAAAAGACCCTTATCGTTAGACTTATTTAAACCTGCAAAAAAGGATATTTTAATATTTATATGACTGAGAAGAGCTAGGAAATAGATCTTTAAATTATTGAAAACAAAACGCAAAATATACATTTTTTGCAATTTGGACCATGAGCACTTCCTATTATACAATTAATTAATAAATTAACATAATTTATTTCAATACTCGGCAAAAGCCACCACATAAAACAATTATACCGCAGGCTATAAGACTTATATTATATAATGTTATAAAACACGTTTTGTATTTATTAAACATTTGAAAACAAGTTTCTTTCCTGATTATCTTCTCAATAATAATTTAAATACATTGGTAACTTTTCATCTTTTTTTCGAGATCTGAAGCTTTCGTATTTCTTTTAACGTCTGTACATCTCAGTTCCTGTATACCTAGTGAAATAAGAAAAAAAATTAAAAGAAAATTGGAATGAAAATTACATTTTATAATATTTACAAGAGGTCATTTTAAGAAGAGGGTTGAAATAACTAAGTGCATCTCATGAAAGAGGCAGGTATTAAATTGCAAGGAAGATAAAATTGAAACCAAGAAGTAAGGTAATTCCATCTTCAATTACTTGGACAATTGTGATTCAAACTCTATTATGATTGCCTATTCCATTTCCACTAATTTCCTACTACAAATGATAAAGCGGGATTTGTAACCACATTAGTATATTATTTAAGTTTACAAGTCTTTGTCAGAGAAAGTGGTGGCACTTATTGCATTGACACACAAGGCCTCAAATTATCTGCTTCTTCAAGGTAGACGTCCAGTTAATTTCACTTGAAGGACAAGAGCCTATTTCCATGAATGAATAATCAAACAATAAAATTACTTTTAATTAAAACTTTGGTATAGGTTTCATTGCAAATGTCATTCGAAGAACAGTGTTCAAGAGAAGAAGAGAAATTATTTAAATATTTTTGTGTCAGTGATGTTAATGCATTTTTTACATTCCGCATTTTTATAATATACACAGTAATACAAAAAAGGTATTTTTTTAATGTTATTATTCAGCATTTGTTTATACCTCTCCATGAACGTTTCAAATAAACTGAAATGTTGGATGTAAAAGTTAATAAAGTATCAACTTTAAATAGTAATAGGTTATTAATGATGATTTTTCAATTTTAAAAAATTATAAATATTTCTTTCTTGAGGTTACGATGTAAAAAAATCTTGAAGGTCATAGAGGGAACTCCACTCGCTTCAGTGTTTAAATGCTCTTTTTACAAATGCTTAAACTGGTATTGCTCTAGACATTGATTATTTCCGTTTAAGCATAGACCGTCGTTTATAGCTTTCTGAAGTTGGTGAGGGTTTGTTTCGTGATGTTTGTTTCGTGATGTTTGTTTCGTGATATTTGTTTTTTGTTTCTTGATATCAAGAAAGGGCAGTTGTCCTTTGTGGGTGTGTTCAATCGCTAGGTTAAATCCTGGGACCAGCTGAAGTTTTTGTCGGAGAACAGAGATTTGTTTGACACTTTTTCCCCAAGACAAAAATATAATCTAGATATCTTGTCTATGTAAGCCGGTTTTTCTATTTTACTAAAGGTTTCTCTCTCGATACATCCTGAATAAAAGTTGACAAATATTACCCGAAGGGAGATCCCATAGCATACATTTTACATTTTTTAATGTAAAAATGTATTTCTCCTTCCTTCTCTCCTGGGAAGGGGAGATCCTAGATACATTTTTTCATCTTGTGATGTACATGGAGCCTTTTTAATGCATATTAGCTGACCCGGCGAACTTCGCACCATCTAAGTGTCAACTTTACTAAACTTAATTTTTGTATTTAATTATTAACATAGTAGTTGCCCCACCAGATGTCTAATAACTATATTTGGATGGATGCTGTCCTTATAAGTAGCATCGTAATGGACTGCACTGAGATTGAAATCAGCATGAGAGGTACATCCGGATCGAGTAGTGCTCACTCTAATCGTGTGCAGTCTGGATTCTCATGTTTGTTTCAGATTGACGGGATGAGCATGAAGTTCTCGGTCGGTTTTCTATCTTGTTTCTCGTTACCCCTTTGTTTTAGGTGAACAGGCTGGAGCATTACGTTGTCGATTGGATTCGAATCTCGCTTCTCATCGCTCATTTGTTTTAAAGGCTCATGTCACCATTTTCTTTTATGCTTGAGACGTAGAACTATCAATCGCTTGTTTTTGGGAGGTGTAACTGCACAGAAATGGCTTTGAAATCTATTGAAATTAATTGCAAAGCATTAATTGCAACTATTAAATGAAAATAATAGTAGAGCGTTGAACAGCAATTAAAATGTTGAATGAATTATTTCTATATAAGAACTTGTAGTTTCAACCTATTTTACCAGGTAAGAGAACTAATACTGAATGTCAATTGAACTATTGGTCAATCGTAGAAAGAAACGAACATCTCCAATTTCCATTCCAGGAAGTTGCTTACTTTTTCACCGCACAAAGTGGCTAAGAAGAAGGTTTACGTGACACTCTTACTTAAAGTTATTATTCAATAACTAGCAGACGTGCCCGTCTTTGACGGTTATTTTACAAAAAATCAGAGGTAATACGTGGTATTCCAGAATGTCATTAGAAATTATATAATGTACTAATATCATTATTAATACATTCCATAACTGTCATTAGATCTGGAGTTTTTTTACGTTTTGCAGCTTTAGATCCTGATCTCAAATTTAATTTTATTCTAAGCCCACTTCTTATTTAGTTCACGAGTAGGTAGGACTGACTTTTATAAAGCAAGCAAATTATGATAAACACAAATGAAATTAAAACCAACAAACAATACCTACTTGCTCCAGTAAAAATACCTGAATTTTTTTAGCTATATATCTGTGTAGCTAGTCAAACAGCTTAAATCTCCATAACTTCGCTTGTACGTTGAATTTCCAATCTAAACAAATCTTAGCTTTTAAGTTAGACATACACAAATCCACTGTCGAGGTTTCCGCTCACTATGACTTATGACTGCTGACTTTATTAGTGAAAAAATTTTTGGATAAACAAACAGACAGACAATTTTCTAATGGCGGATTCGGATTCTCTAATGTATAAAACGCAAAGATAACTTAAAATGAGTCAGTTCTAATAAGTGTACAGACAAATCCTTCCTTTTATTTATATAATTTTTTTATACTGTGTTGAAGTACGTGTGATTTAATCATTTTTTCGAATAAAATAAAATTACGTTGTAACAATGTTTTATGTATTGTTTATTATTATTGTTCTGATGATGTTTGAAACCAAGAATTTGAGACTGTCATTTATATTGACGGATTAACTACTAACTTTTGACAGAGTTTGCCACGCTTAGATAGTCCATTCAAAATCTTACTTGGAAACCTATTTTGGTAAATCATCAGAAGATTTATCATTCCTATTGGCTTTGAATGGTATATTATCTGAGAGAGAAATTATTGGTATTTTCACTCATTTTTTTACCTCTCTCATTCAAATGTAATGCAACTGAAATAGGTAAACAATAAAACAAGAGTTTTTTTAAATCTAAAACTTACTCTGGCATTATATGAGTTACTTATGACATATAATTGATTGAGTGAATAACTAACTGGAGGGTTTTAAAGAAACTAAAACTAATGACCTGTAACTATCCCGCTCCGGTTATATAAGAAGAAAATTAAATATGTTACAAACATGACTACACTTCAGTCTTACCTTTAATAATTAATCATGACTTTAAACAATAATACAGTAATATTTATCATTTTATTGAAATTAAGATTAACAATCCATTACAGTTTTCTCATCATGTAATGTTCTGGTTTATTGATATATTGATTAATTTGGATAGTTACTGACTTCTGCGAATAACACTTAGTTTTAACTTAATTATAATTGTTGGTATAATTGTGTAATTGCTATTAGAGTATTTTTACATTAAGCTGTAAACTGTTGCAGGCACGACAGACTCCAAAGTGGGAATTGGATTCCGACTAGGGAAGAATGCTGATTTTCAGGTTATTGCACAGTTCGGACCTGATATGGCAGACATAAGACGTCATGTGGACAAGCAGCGTGGCCGTGTCAATAACTCCTTTAATGTAACTCAGGTCTTAAGAAAACTCTTTGAAGCGAGGAAAAATCGTTCGCTAGTCAATGAAGAAACTGCTTTTGACAGATATCAGTTAGGAGAAAATAAAGTTGATACTGCATCAGATAGTATTAATATAACAAATAATATGACATAGTATCGTACATAAAATTTGAGATAAACTATAGTTAAAAAAAATATTTGCTCAACAGATACAAAATTATTATAAAAAGACGTGCAAACTGTATTGGTTTCTTATTATTTTAAATCCGAAGATTGGATCAGAAAGCTTAGCTCGTAGTTTATGTGTTTTCTATTAATTATGATTATCTTATTCTCTTTTATGAATAAGTTGTATATAATCTGACTAAGGTATCCACTATGAAATGAAATTTAATTAATATTTATCAAAAACGGTACGTCATCCAGATATAAAACTTTTAAATCAAAGTTTTAATTTATTTATTTTAATCATTTTTGATAGACAGAAGTATGAAAATCTAAACAGAAAAAATAATAATTAAAAAAAAATAAAATACTCTGGTTTATTGATATTTCATTTAATGATGGTTAACCGATTTATGTGAATAACACTTGTTTAGTTATGAATAACACAGTTAAAATTGTTAGTTGAATTGTGTAATTGTTCAGGAGTGAAAAATTTTAAACTCACCTGCTCAAATGTTATTAAAAGTTTGATTTGAACTTTAAAAAATGAATGATTTTTTTTTAAGATTGGTATCTCTCGATAATATAACTCTGTAAATGTTTATGAACCTCTAAAGGTTCTTCAAATTTGTGAATTTTCATTTCTGGTAAAAACGAACTTATTCATTACAAATTTCCTGTGACACTCAAATTATTAAGTGAGTAAATCGTGAGTGTTTGCTAGTTTCTGATTCCACATTTCTGAGTTTCATGTTTAGATTGTATCTATATACAAAACAGAAATTACGAGCATAACACTTCTATATATACAGAAATCACATATATAGGAGTGAACTGTGTTGATTATTCACAATAAACTCATGCAATAACAATGAATGTATAAACGACAGTAAGAAATCAAAAGCATGACGAAGAATGACAACCTTATTTCTGGTTGTCTCAAATTCTCTAGCAATTCTGCGCTGGGCTGGTGGTTATCACTAGAATAAACTTGCCAGAGACATAGACGTACAAAGAAAAAAGACATGGACGTTCTTGGTGAAACACCGCAACGAAGAAACAAAACTTACATTTCACTATATGACTATTTACTATTTATAAACTATATTTAACTATACAATAATGAGCTTTTAACCTTCCTAGGTCATCCTTAGATTACAAATAACATTAGTTAATTATTCAAACAGGGCAGAAGAAATGACGGGTGGGGGAGCCATATACTATGACTTGACAACTACCACATCCCTGACGACTTCTTTCTAACAAACCTGTAGTGAAATGTGAGTTTTGTTTCTTCGTCCCAATGTTTCACCAATAACGCCTATGTCTCTGGCAAGTTTATTATGGAAATTACTACCAGCCCTGCGGAGAATTGCTAGAAAATTGGAAGCAACCAGAAAGAAGGTCGTCAACTCTGAAACACCAGTAAATTACAATACCAAATGGTTATAAGAAGGTCTGCTGCTATTATACTAATTTATATATATATATATATATATATATATATAAACAAGCGTAAACAATAGTAAGAAATCAAAAAAAAAAAGATAAATCTTTCAACCGTAACAAGCGGCCTTCGTCGCTTGATTACGGTTGAAAGATCGTTGATTCAAATCTCAACTAATATTATATATATATATATATATATATATCGTTAAATAACTTGCCTACTTTAAGCCTTGTATGTTTCTTACATACCTTCTAAAGTTATCCTCCATTATTCCTCCATCTTTCAGGTACCATATAAATCAACTCATGAAAGTAGGCAAGTTATTTAACGATATATGTCTAAAAGAAGGTCTGCTCCCAAAGTATACCAAAATATATATATATATATATATAAAAGATTTCACATAAACACGTGAAATAACAATCAATGATCAAACCACAATATGAAATGGGGAAACAAGACTAAGATCTTTCAACCATAACAAGAGGTCTTCGTCAAAGTCAAAAACCCTACTGAAACACTTGATGCAAAAAACATTTGGTGAGGGGTTGACAAGAGTGGGAGGGAAGAGTGGTACATATTTTTAAAAGAGTGAAAGAGTAGAAAAGGACAAATGTCCAGAAAGGGATGTTTGGGGAAACAAAGGAGTACAGTATGAAAGAGTAAAAAAACTATCCGCTAGTTGTCAACCCTCTTAAAAGATGCTATTGCCCTCGTAACGAAAGTATGAAGTTTGAAGAGACCGTTACTAATGTGTATAATACTTGATCTATTAAATTTAATTAGAGACGATTCAATAATATTTCTTAATGACATCGATTTTTCATAGGTAATAAATTTAGCTCCTGTCCAATCAATATGATGATTATCATTGTTTATATACAAGAATAAGGCGCTATTTTTTTCCTGTCTACTTACGTTGTATTAGTGTTGTTTTACACGTGTACTTAATGATTTGCCAGTTTGACCAATACAAATTTTATGGCAATTTTTTCACAAAATTTTATAAATACCGCCGGACTCCAGTTCCGGTTTCGGGAGTTTTTTATTAACATTTTGCCCACGTTATTACGATTAGAAAACACTATATTAAAATCAAGTTGTCTGGCTAGTCTAGGAAGGAGGTCTAATGAGTCATGATGCGGTAAAAATTATGGAATTTGACAATGAACGGGGCTCTGTTGAAGTATTAGAGAAAGTTTTTTTTAGCACCTTTAAGCTAAATCGATATAAGAGGAGGGATATTTTAATGATAAGGCAATTGATCTAATGTTGTTAATTTCATCATTAAGAAATTCAGGAGAGCACACTCTTAACGCTCTCAAAAATATATTTTTAAAAACAGAAATTTTAACATTTTTCGGATGGGAAGAATAAAAGTGAACATATGCAAGTACATTCATAGGTTTTCTATATACACTAAAGCGTAACACTTTAGGTAAGCTATGGATCAGAACATCTAAGAAGGGCAAATTACCACTTACCTTCCATGTCCAGGGCTAGCGGATGGTTTTTTCCTCTTTCTTACTGTACTCCTTTTTTTCCCCAAACATCCCTTTCTGGACATTTCTCCTTTCCTGCACTTTCACACTTTTAAAATTCCACTCTTCCCTCCCATTCTTCTCAACCCCTCACCAGATGTTTTCTGCATCTAGTGTTTCAGTTGGGCTTTTGATTCTGACGAAGACCTCTTGCTATGGTTAAAAGATTTTAGTCTTGTTTTCCCGTTTCATATTGTGGTTTGATAATTGATTATATATATATATATATATATATAATGTGTCACGTGTTCATTCAAACTAGACAGTTGTTTTTGGAATCCACAGACTATTTTTCTTTGTAAAATAATCTCTATTGTAACACTTATTTCTTCTGTTTCAAAATTGTATACTTCTGCTTATGAAAAAGGTTTTAAATAAAAACCAAAACGTTGGCAATGAGAGTTCAATTTGAACCTGAAAAACTGACCGAGTCCTGATAAACATTAATTCAGTTTCTATTTCACGGTCAATATTTTTATCAATATATATACTATATATATTGTAATAAAAGAAACTAAGAGGATACAAAAACACTCTATCATCTAATTATGATTATATAGAAATCACATATAGAAGAAGTGAGTTGTGTTAGTTTTTTATGTGTTCTTCTAGTGTAATTTGACATGTATATATCTAAACGTCAAAATTACTCTGAAAAATTCAGAAATGGGATTATGATATTTCAACTAACATAACTGGTTTCCTCAGAGTCACACTCAAACTGAGGAAGTCCATTTGCATTGGTTGAAAGCTCTTTATCCCATTCCTGAATTTTTGACTGTGGTTAAATGTAAATACACTGAAAACTCAAATATAACTTTGATTGGCTGAAATTATACGCGGCAATTTCAGTTACCTTAGCTTTTGTTAAACCGTTTTACACTATGTACGCTTTGTATAGTAGTTAATTGTAATCTTCTCTGTATCGTTCCAACTAACTTCCATGTATATATTATAAATATAATGTCTTGAGAATTCAATGCATTTTACTTTGAGGATATTTCAAAAAATGTTATTACGAATGTTATTCTAGTTGATATGTAAAATTAGATTATCCAGGTAATTAGATGATTTGATATTCTCAATAAGATATTTATATAAAATTATTATTATATTAGTTCAGATTTCTGTAAGAAAATTTTGTTATTTTAAATCTAATACATATAGTATTATTATTTACATTAATAAAATGGCCTTGTATACGTACCTTCACATTATCCAAAGTAAAAATTATTTTTTAAATGAGGCTTTTCATTTTAAACAAACATCAAGAGTTGCATTTACTCTCTAAATCAGAGGTGTCAAACTCATTTTGGTCTGGGGGCAGAATAGAACTAATCTGATCTCTAGGACCCGAACCAGTAAGTCATTCCAAAATTACATAGAACTAACGGTAAGTCACTTTTTTCTCGTATTAGCCCCAATACTAACAATAAGTGCAGAGAAGAATAAACCAATTATAAAAATCTTCATTAAATGAATTTTCCTTTTAGTAAAACAGTATGAACAATCTAATAACTTAAACAAGTATGAGCAACTTTAACAACAACTTTTTTTAGTTTAACATTTATTTAAGTGTGTCTTGCATAAAACTGATCACAGTAATAGTAATATTGTTGCATAACATTTAGTCACAGATTTGTAGTGTAATTGCAAATTACCAACTAAGAAACATTGGACGTTTATTTTTAGTTTCTTTTAACAAGCATGATTTAATAATTATGAGAGCTTTTTAGATTCTCGTAATTCTATATTATATTGTGTAGGATCACATATATATTTTATATACATTTAAATAATATATTATATATTTTTAAATACCTACATTTAATTATATAAACTTGAAATCTATTAATTTCTGTAAGGGAATAGGTGAATAATAAAATTCATGATTTAGAGGTCACAGAAATCAGGAAAACAAATGAAAAATTCAGACGATTGGACTGCTTATATAGGTTTAAGTGTTAATCATGAGGAGATAGTGAGATATAGAGTGTAAGAGTGAGTAGGAAAGGAAAGAGAAAACATGCTATGAGTTTAGGGAAGTAGGGAAGAGTATATGACAGGGATGAAGAGAAAGAAAGAGCAAGAGGAGGTGAGAATCAAAGATGGAGGTAAGCTTAGAGGTTTAACATTCAAAAGTTAAAGGAGGTAAGCTTAGATGGAACGTTCATCTAGAAAATTAAAACTATCATATTTTAAAATATCATTATTTATAAAATTATTTATTATAAACATTATTATAACCATTATTTATAAAAGTAGCCACCATTCATTGTATTAACTAGATAATTATCTTACATTCTTTATAGCCATTTCAAGAATTTGTTGATCTTCAAAGAACAAAGAGTTGAAGACATCCTAATTTAAAGAACTGTAATTTAAATAAAGTCGAGTAAGACATACTGTGGGACTTCAAATATAAAATTGCAGGCACCTTTTGCTAAATGTTATAATGTTAAAAGTGAATCTCCAATCAGTGAGTACTTGAAAAGTAACATAAAATATGATGAAATAAAGAAAATGATCATACGACATGATCTATGAACAAATAGGTATACCTTAGCACGATGAAACGTAATTTTGATGTCGTTGGTCTGGCGAAGCGCAGAGGGGACTGACGTGTTTAGACATGCATCCAACTATAAGGTTCAAAAGTTCGCTTACATTCATTCTACTGGGAACGCTAACCCCACTATACCTTAACAATTGCATCTTAATTTAGTATGAGGGCAAATAAATGTCTCATAGTATTTTAAGTTGGAATTATATAAAGCAATATTCCGTTATTTTATTCACAAGCAAATTATATTTATGAATTTTTCCTTCTTGTTTTGATAATAAGTGACTTCTAAGTTTATATAAATTTATAGCACTATTAACTCAAAATAAATTACATATTTTTACGACAATGATAAACTAAAAATAATAATTATAATATGATTTCATAAAGCTTTTTACTTTACTATAAGTAAAGCATAGTAATCTTGAAAATATTCAATCTCGAGATTTTAACGAAATTACATGATTTGAGGTCACAGAATTCGATTTATAAGCTTTGTTGATGATGTCTGTGTGTGTGGGTGGTTCAGTATGTATCCAAAATTTGTGGCTACGCTACGGTCCAGAATCATTGATGGATCAAATTGATATTTTACACAAAAATGGGCCTCATAGTGTAGATGTTCTCGTATATTTGGGAGCAGTTATGTATAATTGGAAGGTCACTTTTTTTGTCAAAACCTGTTTTTGGACAACATGTTTTTTCTAGCTGACAGGATATCGCAAGTATCGGCTGATTTGAGCCACCAACTAAAAAACTAAGTGAAACAATTTTTCGAATTTTCAGTACTATCAGAATTGACATTCATTTGTTCAATTGCGTACACATATTGATAAAACAGTGTATTTAAGTGTCACAAAGCTGTGACTAAATGTTATGCAACAATATTACTATCACTGTTATCAGTTTTGGCATGACACACTTAAATAATTGTTAAACTGAACAAAGTTTTTGTTAAAGTTGCACATACTTTCTTAAGTTATTAAGTTGTTCATAATGTATTTTCTAAAAGGAAAATTCATCTAATAAAGATTTTTATAATTGATTTATTCATCTATTCACAAATGTTTCTTTAGGTGCACGTGCGTGCGTGCGTGCGTGCTTGCGTGTGTGCGTGTATGCGTGCGTGTGTGCGTGCGTGCGTGCGTGCGTGCGTGTGTGTGTGTGTGTGTGTGTGTGTGTTTGTTTGTGTGTGAATATGTAGGTGGGCTTCATAGTGTAGATGTGCTCTTACCTTTGGGAGCAGTTATGCATAATGGGAAAGTCAATTTTGTAACCAAAAACCTGTTTTCAGACAACATTTTTTTTCTTCTGAATTCCTCATTGTATGTCTTGAAATTTTTGCATTATATTTGAGGATACAAAATCAATACAAGAAAAATAACCTCAGATTTGAAAACAACAAGAAATTTTTTTTTCAGTAAAATGTTAAAATTTTGACTTATCATTCAATCTGAAAGCTTGTGAGAGTAATACAAGCCATACCGTTTAACGGTTCAAAATGAAATTATACCTCAAAATAGAACATTCTTGTAGAATGAGTTGTGATAAATTTTTCAAAATTAAATCCATCAAACGGGTTTTTAAATTTTTTTTTACTCTAAATGGCTCTATAAAAAACCATGACATTTTGGCAAGAAATTGAAAAAAAGTTAACAATTTTAAAAAAAATTCATGAAATTTCAATTACTGCAAAGAGGAATGTAGCTAAAAAAAAATTAATATCAATCTTGGGCTAATGTTTTATTTGCTATACTTGTATTCGTTTACATTAATTTACATTGGTTACGACCACTTAGAAATTTTTTGGGTGAATCCAATGAAATAAAATTGATGTTTAAAGGATTAATGAAAATTTTTTATTACTTTAATAACTTAATATGAGATGTAGAGGAATAAAATACTTACATGTAAAAAATAAACTCCAATCAAACATACTCGTATAATTTCTGATATTTTCCATGATATGTTGGATTGTCTCACAATATCCTCTAATCATAGATCAATCTAGCACCCTTCAACAAAACTTATTATCATGCAGAATTTTGTTTGCTTATCATATTAATGTTAATAACTTTAACATATCATATTAATAACTTTCGGTAATATTGAAGAGTGAGGAATGGACTCTTTCTTCCTGTCATGTTGTTGACAAAATATCAGTTTTTTTACTATTCTAGTCTAATAGTACATAACTATTATTTTCAAAAAATCCAAGCTTCCTTCGAGACATAAAAGTTTTACATTATACGGAAAAGCCAGCTTTGAATTTGATTTGAGTCTGCAAAACTGACTAATTACTAAAATATTCTTTCTGAATATACATTTACAGGAACCTTACAACAGAGTACAGGACGCAGGAAAAAGATAACCC
The DNA here is from genome assembly GCA_026182355.1 of Hermatobates lingyangjiaoensis. NCBI lineage: Eukaryota > Metazoa > Arthropoda > Insecta > Hemiptera > Hermatobatidae > Hermatobates > Hermatobates lingyangjiaoensis. The sequence goes on along the minus strand of JAPFBL010000030.1, from coordinate 136,157 downwards.
TCGCTCAGAATAAATTGAATTTTTAACAAAGGTAAAGAAAATTGAGTTTTTAAAAAAAACTAGCATGCCATAAAATTCTCAGCAAAATTTTATATAAGACCAAAAATGTAAGACATAATTCAAGACTGAAAACAATCTTTGAAAAATAATAAATTAAATTATCCCACATCTTAAATTAAAAATTATCTTAAAACGACATTTTTTGTTTAATGTTTCTGATATTTTTCAGATAAAATAGAAATATTTTCAAGTTTTAGATGGGAAACTTTGTCTTAAATTTTCAATTCAGAAAGAGGTCAGATAAACTATCTAAGATATAATTTTATTAAACTTTACATAAAATTATCTATTTTAAAATGTTTATTTAAAATTAATGTCGATTATATAGAATCTTTTTTTTTTAATACAAATCACCAAAATTGATAGTATTTGGTAAATATCTGTATTTAGTTAGTATTTATTTTCCGTTTAATTATAAATTAAACTGGCAGAATTAAGAGCCAAATCTCTTTTACATTTTTTCAAAATATCATGGCGTCATTCGTTTGATTAACTAGATTATCAAGTGATGCATTCATGTGAAATTATTTTTGTATTCACATAAATGTTTAAAAGAAAGAAGAAAAGAAGATCAAAATGTACACATCGGAAAGAAAGTTAGTGCACAATTTAAAATAACTTCTATTTTTTTTTACTAAATTGCGTAAAATTATAACTATTAAATGATGCCAACCTACTTTAGCCAAACAAAAGTAGGTTGAGAAATAATTTACTAATAAGTCATCTTCACTAATTAGCATAAGACATATTAATGTCACTAAATCTTTCAAATACTTATAAAACTGACACATTTAAATTAATATACAAATAGTGTGTTATTTAAAAAAAGTGATTTTTACAAAAAATAATGTAATACACCTCCATTTAAATATGCCTAACTTTTTAGAATATTAAATTAATTGGTTTTCTCTATATTAATAACAATGGATGCAATTTAATATTAGAAAACAAATGAAAATAATATTAATAATTATATTTATAGAAAGAAATATCACAAATATTAGTAATAGTATGTTACAATAACACAAAAAATTCAGTTTTTATGAATGTTTAACTTTCATATTTTTTGCAACTTTGTAAGTATATAAAGGTGCAAAATAATTATAACAACATTTAAAAAAAAATCAATGACACAATATGAATATAACTTCTTATTTAATCAATGTTTCAGAGCATGTATTAAGAAACTTATTTTACAACAATTTTTTGTTTTAAACTACTTTAGTAATATTGCATAAACTTATTTTTTCTTAAATTCAGCTTAAATTAATTTTATTATATCATGCAAATAGTTATAAAATAATTCTTAACTCATTACTCCTTGAAATTTAATTATTGATAAATAAACTAATAATTCCTTAGGTTTCTTATATACATTATAATTGTTCTGTGTAATTTTATTTAATTGTCAAATAATAGTTTATTAATTAATTAATATTACTAATTACTAATGGGTAACTTAAATTCACAGGACTGTATATTATAATATTGTTTCTGACATTAAAAGTTTACCATTTTGTTTTAATATTTTCACCTTTCATTGTAATACAATGAAACTTAATGAAAATATATCTGATTGTAAAATAATATATTATAAAATAATTAGTATATTATTAAAAAATCTGGAGTGGCCTACACTCAACTTTACTATAAGTAACTTAATATCAAATTTCTTGAGTGTATAACACATAACGTCTCATTTAAGCATAACGTAAACATCTAAATGGGATATGATTATTAGTCTTTCATTCCTGAGGTAGTACAGATAGTGATTGAAGGACATATCAATATATAAGCTTATTTTTGTACATCACACAGCTGATGCAAATAATTTCATTAGTATAACTACAGCAGTACTAACATTTTGAAAAACCAAAGTGAACATTTCTTGATACGAAATATTCTCCTACAAGAGAACATGGCTTTTGTTCAAATAGCCAGTGGATTTCTTACATCGTATACTTGAAATCCTTCTACATTGAATATTAAAGTAAAATTTTTCAAATATAAAACAGGAAAATACCCATATTTTCTCTGAAAAACATCATAAACATCGAAGAAAAAATTTTGTTTTAAGATGATTTATAATTAAAGATGTACGATAATTACATTTATTAATCACTAAACGAAAGATTACAAATTTGAATTGTCTTTTACATTTTTTGGTTTTTATAGAATTATTATACTGGGAATTTTATGGCTTTGTAGCATTTAATAAGATCATTTTCCTTCCCCTTTGTCAAATAACATATATACGAATTTTTTCTGAGTGAGTTATCCTTTTCCTGCCTCCTGTACTCTGTTATAAGGTTGCTATGAATGTATATTGAGAAAAAATATATTAGGAATTAGCCAGTTTACATACTCAAATCGAAGTCAAAGGCAGCTATTCAATATAATTTAAATCTTTTATGGTTGGTAGCTTCTAATTTTTGAAAATAATGAATATGAACTATTAGACTAGAATTGTAAAAAAAAAATACTGGATATTTCTCAAGAAACATAAGTCCTCTTTCTTGAGGAAAGAGTCATTCATCACATTTAAATAGCATGGAAAGACACTATGTTCACAATGATAATGAAATTGTAACTTATATTAAGTTTTGCTCAAGAGTGCAATATATAGATTTATTAAAGCATTTTATGAGACAAATCCATCATGCCATGGAAGACATGGAAGAAATTTTTTAACTGAATCGACTGAAATAAAATTGATGTTTAGAGGGTTAATGAAATGATTTGAAATGTTTAAATGACTTATATGAGGTGTAAGAAGAATAATAAGTCATTACATTTATTTGAATAATAAGTGTAAGGATTTAAATCTTCTATACACAGGTAATCATATTTTTTTTTTAGAAAATCAAGGTAACATTACTAGAATATTGATGTGAGCTTTTGCTTAAAATGTGAAACTAAAACTGAAATGAGAACATAAAGATTTTAATGAAGTCGTTAAAAATTAACTTTGCGTATGTGAATATTTCACCTTATTTCAATTGAAGGCACAGCTTTCATAATTAAAACGTTTATTGCCAATGTTTAATCTTAAAGATTTACTATTTTTAATTGGGCTATAAATACAATACTTTAAGTGTCTTCCTTAGATTGGAAAGAGGTGACTATGATTTAGAGGTTTTTATACGAATATAGTTAAAAGAAAACATCATATTATTTAGCACAATTTGTCTTTATGGACAAGGTTTAACGCAGAGTTCTTTAAATAAATAAACCATACATTTATTAAGGTTTCACATTGAGCTAAAAATATTGCAATGCGACTAACACGTTGATGCTTTTACTGGAAAATAAATGCCTGATTTATAATCTAGAGGTAGTGGATAACAGAAATTCACATTACAAACCCAACTTTATGAATATATAATAATATTTGTGAAGAATGTAACGTGTAAAACAAATATCTGCATGAATAAAACACACCAAAGTTATTACAATCCCATATTAGTAACAAATATGTTATTACTGGTTATTTTAAGAACTATATCTTTCTGTACAAAATAAACAACTTTTTCTTACTAATAAATCTGATCTAATGCTAATAAAATATTATCGAGAATAATTATTTAGATAATTGAAATTAAACAACAATTTTGATGCACAGTTCAAAGATTGAATTATACTGCAATGAATAATACCTAATTGTTATAAGTTATGTAGGTTATAGTAATATATAGTTGAACTTAGACTTTCTAAAACTGTTTGATATTTTTAATTTCAATTATTTATTTCTAAATTAAAAGATGATTACAACATAATGTTTCTGAATTTATTTTTCATTTTGTATTAATTTAATTTATGTAAAACTAAAACTGAGGGCTTAGTTTTAGTTTCACTTTCCTCTATCCCAAAGAACCATAACACCATATATAACTCACAATGTACAGGTTAGATGATGAAACATGTTTATGGTTTAAATTATAATTATAGTTGACTCTCAACCAATAATAATAAAGAAAAGCTAAGTATTCTTGAGTTTGGTCATAAAAACATACATCTTCATATTAGTATCACGTTTAGTATGACTTATTTGGCTTTATCAAAGCTAAGAAATTAGTAAAAAGCACAATTAACAGTCATTAAAATCTACTGTGCAGTTTAAATGACTAATTAATTAGAAGAAGTAATGACATAAATAGTAGTTTTATCAGAAATGTGTAACTAATCACACATTAAAGCTACGATTTTATTTCTTACTTATTGTTAACACATTAAAACTGTAGAACTGTTTTTAAGAATAATAATTATGTTTTAATGATATGTTAACCCTAATGATAACAAAAAAACGTGAAAAAGTTGGAATTGTTGTGATGTATAAATGTTTTACATTTGGTTGGAGACCAAACCTACTAAAATATTCATTTTGTTTAATGTAGATAAACCATTGTTATGGGTTAATGTAATTTTATCAAATTTGATGTAGTCATTAATTTTCATTGATTAACTTTATTACAAAATTCATATTTTTATAATAATAATTGTATTGAAATAATAATTATAAGGTAGAAATAATTAACTAGTAATAATAATACTATCAGTTTCTAAATCTGGATATAGTATATTCTAGATTCTGTGATAAATTTAAGAAAAATATGACTTTATTTGTGTTAATTTGATTATCTGTTTCTATAGAATTAATAAAAGAATATTTCCTATTATCATAATATTTGAAGTTTGTTGATATAGCGTTCTGGTTAAAGCGCATGCGTGAATCACACTACTATAGCCAATGATAGTTGAGTATACATCTCATCATCAGGAATTAACCAATTATATTAGCAGATACATGATTTTGAATCAGTTGTTCGGTTTTCTTACGAGGAGCAGTATACGCGTCTTTTTTCCAAAACTCCAGGTAATTTTTCTAGTTTTGCCATCTATTTGATATATTTATCTACAACATTAGAATAATGATGTACTTATGTTGTGTTAGTGTTTAAAAAAAGGTTTTTTTTCTTTTTAATAAAGATGTTATTAGTTACATGAATGCAAGTAGTAACACTTGACGGCGCCATGCTCAATTTATAAAACAAACCAACTTAATTTCAGAGAGTCACCAACAACATTTTATGTTGGTTGTTTGATTTTTCTTACTTTCTATTAGAATAAAACTTCATTTTAAGCATTGATTTTTCATATAATTTCATTTTCACAATTCACTATTAGTAAATCCAAATCAAATTCAAATCTATAAATTATTAAATCATATATCATTTTAAAACTGGAATATAAAAAAAATCAACGAATATTTCTGAAAACTCACATAAAAGAAAATGAAAAAAAACACATGTTGAACTAGGATTCATCAAAAACATACGTTTAATAAACAAAGTGGAATCTCATGGATAACATTTTCCAGAAATTCTGAGATATAGGTGTCACTTTAATGGTGAAAAGTAGGTAATACTCGTATTTAAAAATTTCGTAGTGTAAGTTCTAAACAACAAATTAAGGATGCGTGATTTTTTCTTGAAAAGAACAAACAGTAACAATTAATTTTTTGGCAATTCCTGTTTATAGGCAGAAGTCCACAAATCAGAAAGATAATATATTGTATATTGTTATTATAAGTTAGTACTTATATAAGTTTTAAAAGTGTTTTATAATCAGTTAAGTATCGTTAATATCACATGTGCAGTTAATATCACTTAATAGCAGTTGTGAAAATAAAGATTTGTGAACACCCTTCAGGTCACATGTTTGATGGGTTAATTTGATATTACGCTCAAAAATTACACTTATAGTTTAGATTTTTTTTTAATGAAACATTTATTCAGCATGCTTTATATAGATATTATATGCTGCAATATAACTAATTAGATTTATATTTTATATTTTTAACCTGATCCCCTAGCGGGTTAAATAGGTCTGCCCTTTACGGTCTTTTTGTTTGATCTGTGATTCTACATTGAGACTCCTAAATTTTGTCTAACTCAAGTGTATTTAGAGTAGGGATCTTAAACGAGTACCTGATATCGCACAGTCTCGGGACCGAAGGTTTACGTCCTCTCAGAGGGACGATTTACTTAGATTTATTCACCTCCTGCGTGGGTAAATCGAGGGCCAGGTGGACATCGAACCCTGGGCTACCAGTTCAGAAGCGAGTACGTTAACCACTTAGCTAACCTGGCCCCTTAATTAGATTTAAAATCACTACATTTCTTCCCTACTTGCTACAGCATATCGTATTTTTAGTTATAGTTGGAATACATAATTTTAATACTAAATATTTTTAACTTTATACATGAAAAGTTATTACAAAAGTTTGGATTATAATAATTTATAAATCTTATTTCTTTAATTGTTCCACCACAATAAAAGTTTCTCAAATCTATTTGATTCATGAATTTTTTAAGATAATCAAACATTTGACTGTTCTTCACAATTTTACTTTTGTCTAGATGCCAGAAATTTCCCGTAGATATTGTGAAGTTCATGAATCCGTGTTCCTCTTGATGGAGGTTCGGCGAGTTAAATAATATGTGATACCACGTCTGAGGTATTAAATTGTCACTAGGACACCAGTCGTTATCAATAATCCGAAATCTATTGAGGTAGCCTTTGGTTCGACCATGGCTACAGAGTGCTTTTGTTATTATATGGTTTGTTTCTGTATTGCACTTTTTCGTGAATGTACAGTTAGAGGAATGTTTTAGTAAAGACACCTTTGGTCGAGGTGACCATTCCAGTTCCCATTTCTGCATTGATAATTCATGCATTACCCTTTGACATGTCCTGTAGGAATTTGGGAGATCTAGGATTTGACAAGCCCTTTTAGCCTAATAGTTTACATGTACTGCGGAGGGCCTTATAGGAAGACCAATTTATAGCCAATTACTGTACTTTATTTCTTATCCTTAATTAATAACTCTAGAAAGTAGGCATTTTTGAAAGTTGCCATGTAACGAAGATAAGAAAAGTAAAAAAGAATTTGATTTCTGTTTTAATCTGAAAGCATGTGAATATGATATTGGTCACAACTTTGATGGATCATAATGAAATTGACACAAAAATGGTGTTTTATAGAATAAGGAAGTGTTAGAATGAGTACTTCATCACCTAATACATACTTCGGAATAATAATACTTTAACAAACATCTGCTAAGTTCCATTTGTAGGAATCTGTCAGGTTGGGATAAAACAATGATTACATTTTCCTTAAAATCTGGAGTGGCCTACACTCAACTTTACTATAAGTAACTTAATATCAAATTTCTTGAGTGTATAACACATAACGTCTAATTAAGCATAATGTAAACATCTAAATGGGATATGATTATTAGTCTTTCATTCCTGAGGCAGTACAGATGGTGATAGTAGGACATATCAATATATAAGCTTATTTTTGTACATCACACAGCTGATGCAAATAATTTCATTACTATAACTACAGCAGTAATAACATTTTTGATAAACCAAAGTGAACATTTCTTGATACGAAATATTCTCCTACAAGAGAACATGACATTTGTTCCAATAGCCAGTGGATTTCTTACATCGTTTACTTTACATCCTTCTTCATTGAATATTAAAGTAAAATTTTCAAATTTAAAACAGGAAAATACCCTTTTTTTCTCTGAAAAACTCTGAAAAATTTTTTTATGATGAAAAAAATCATAAACAGCGGAGAAAAAATGTTGTTTTAAGATGATTTATAATTAAAGATGTACGATAATTACATTTATTAATCTCTAAAAGAAAGATTTCAATTTTGAATTATCTTTTACATTTTTGGTTTTTATAGAATTATTATACTGGGAATTTTATGGTTTAGTAGTATTTAATAAGATCATTTTCCTTCCCCTTTGTCAAATAACATATATACGAATTTTTTCTGAGTGAGTGTTATCATTTTCCTGCACATATTATTCCTCTGATATCTATATAAATAAAATAATGACTTTGTCTGTACATTGCTTAGAACTGACTCAATTCAAGTTTTCTTTACGTTTCATACATTAGAGAAACCGAATCCACCCTTAGAAAAATTTCTGTCGGTTTGTCTGTGTGTCCGCAAAACTTTGTCATAAGTAAACTCAGCTACCATAAGATATATAAAGCTCAAATTTTTACAGTAGATTTGGGTAGGTCTAACTTAAAATATAGGCTCTGAATTATTTGGAAATTCAACGTAGAAGTGAAGTTATGGACGTTTAACGCAAAAATGTTTGTCACAAGTAAACTCAGCCACCATAAGACATAGCGAGCTGAAACATTGACACTGGATTTGTATATGCCTAACTTAAAATATGGGCTCTAAATAGATTATTAATTCAGTACAGAAGCGAAGTTATGGGGCTTTTAGCTGTATTTTCCTAACTTTACAGAAAAGTTTGTTTTGAAAATACACAGGTGTGGCAAGTAGATATTGTTAGTTGATTTTAATTTCAATTGAGTATATGAATATATTGCGTATTTGACATCATTGAAATGGTGTTTCACAGAGTTGAGGATGTACTATCTATTGAGAATAAATGTTTTGTAAACGAGCAATTCTCAACCCTTAATATGAACAGGCAGGAGAAATCAACAAACAAGTTCTTACGCTATATGAAGCCGAGGAAAGAACTTACAAGTCAGTAAAGAGATTGGATTAGTGATGAAGAAGCGGTTCATTATCTAATTGAATTTCTTGACTCTGAATTTATTTCTCCTGGACTGCCTGCTCATGAGTAAAAACTTAAAGTAGGAGCACCAATGATGCTGCAATTTATAGCAGTAACAAATTTCATGTTACGAAACATGAGTGCCCCAAAAACTGTGCAACGGGACACGACTCTGAGTTCGTGCTCTACACAGATATGCCATAGAGGCGGACATAATGACTGCATGTGGTATTGGGGAGTCTGTGTGTATACCACACATACCATTGATTCCGAGCCACTATCTGTTTACGTTGAAATGATTCCAAAGTCCGGTCAGAGTCTATTTCGCAATGACGTTAACTAAGTCGCAAAGGGAGACTTCATCTAACGCAGGAATACAAGGTAGCGAAACCAAGTTTTTCTCATATGGTCAAATGTAGTTTACTTGCAAAAGGCTCAGAGGTTTCAACTCTTTCTTCTACCATGAACCTGAAGGACAGACAGCTATTGTAGTGTATTTAGAGGCATTTGTTTAACACTGTAATAATAATGGTATTTTCTACTGTTCTATAATTTCTAATGTCATTTTGGAATACCAAAAATGACGGAACTTCTGATTCCGTCAAAGACGGGTACGTTTGCTATGTATTATGTATAACTGTAAACTTTTTTTTAATTTAATATTTGCTTAATAAATACACTGGTAATAATGTAAGGTATGGTACCAGAGTAGCCCAGTGGCTTGCGTGATCGCCGATGACATTAGTGCAAATGTATTATAAATAAATGTAACAAACAAATATTTTTTTGAATTTAAAATGTGGATAATATAAAAAATGGTAAAAAAGTAAAGGGATCTAGCCAGGGTAGCCAGTAGCTTGCTTGCTCGCCGATGACAGTAGTGCAAATGTATTATAAATAAATACAACAAAAATATTTTTTTTAATTTAATATTTGCGTAATATAAACACTGGTAATAAAGTAAGGTATGGAACCAGAGTAGTTCAGTGGCTTGCGTGCTAGCTTTTGACTGGGAGCACGTTAATTAGAACTAACTCATTTCAAGTTTTCTTTACGTTTCATACTTCAGAGTAGCCACATGCACCCTTAGAATAATTTCTGTCTGTCGGTTTGTCCACAAAATATTGCCCCCATAAGACATATAAAGCTGAAACATTGATTGTAGATTTGTGTATGTCTAACTTAAAATCTAATCTTTGTATACAGAGGCATTTGTTTAGCACAGTACTAATAATGGTATTTTCTACTATTCTATAACTTCTAATTGTAGTATTAGTATAATACTATAATTGATATTTTGGAATACCAAGTATAATAGAATTTTTGATTCCGTCAAAGACGGGTACGTTTGCTAGTCTCATATAAGTCAATAAACATTTTAAATTGTTCCTTTAAAAATATCAATTTTATATCAGTGGATTTGCTCAAAAAATTTCTAAGTCAATGTAAACAATGTAAAAAAATATAAACAATTCGACAAGTATAGCAGGTGACTCTCAGTCTAGGATAAACAAACAGTTTTTATAGCGTTATTGCTCATTCCCGTAATTGAAACTTCATGATTTTTTTTTTATGAATTGCTAATTTTTTGTTCCATTTTTGGTCAAATTTTCATTATTTTTTAATGAGCCGTTTAGCGTCAAAAAAACATTTTCTGAAAACAGAAATCGTACTGTAACACCCCTTCAGCGAATGTAATTTTGAAAAAAAATATCTCATCTCATTTTCCACATACGAGTAATGTTCTATTTATAGGCATAGTTTCATTTTGATCCATCAAACAGTATGGCCTGTATCGTTCTCACAAGGTTTGAGATTGAATTAAAAGTCAACATTTTTACATTTTAGTGAAAAAAAAATATTTTCCGTTCTTTTAAAATTCTGAATATATTTTTCGTTTGTTCCATTTGTAACCTCAAAGACAATGTCAAAATTTCAAAACTCTAGGGTTATCAGTTTAAGAGAAATAAATGTTTTAAAAAAAACGGTTTTTGGCAAAAAAAGTGACTTTCCCATCATGCATAATTCTTCCCAGACAATAGGGATCTTTGTCTTTATGGGGCCCATTTTTGTGTAAAATATCAACTTGATCCATCAAAGATTCTGGACCGTAGCGTGGTAACAAGCAATGCTAACACACTCACCCACCCACACACACACATACATCATCGAAAAAACTTCATTAAACGACTTCTGGGACCTCAAAACATGTAATTCCGTCAAAATCTCGAGATCGAATTTTTTCACGATCACTATACTTTACTTATAGTAAAGTAAAAAAGTTTAGAAATATGCTATTAATATTATTATTTTTCAATTGATTTCTCTTTTTGCGAGATATAGAAATTTAATTACGTTGTTTAATTTTTTGAATACTATATATTAAGGACCTCAGTTCTTGTATTAAATAGTGCAATTTATTTTTACTATGTACTCATAAGTAAGATTACGAAAGGAAATGACTTTACGTTTTGAAAATTAATGAGAGAGCATTTTCTTATTTTTAATAAAAGATTTTACTTTTTATATATAAATTTCAACTTTATTGCACTTTCCTGCCATATTAAAATGTATTTATTATAGCTAATTAATCACAAGAATGTTCTGTGAGAGGATATTTTTGTAGTCTTTCAGTCTTATTTAACAAATATACTTATCGGTTAATAATAATATTGCCAGTTTATAATATATATATATAAATATTGATAAAAGTATCGACCGTGAAGTAGAAACAAAATTAAAGTTTATAAGGACTTCGTCAATTCTTCAGGTTCAAATGAAACTCTCATTGCCAACGTTTTCGTTTTTATTTAAAAAACAGGTTTTGCCTATGAAAAAGGTTTTAAATAAAAAACCGAAACCTTGGCAATTAGAGTTTAATTTGAACCTGAAGAACTGACCAATAAAAGAGTCCTGATAAAATTTTATTTTATATTATATATATATATATATATATATATATATATATATATATATATATAAACTACATTGATAAAAAGAACACACAGAAATGAAACAGAAACTCACTACTCTATTTTGATGGCGTCGTCATCAGGAAGGTAGAAACGAGTCGCTTCGCAGGCAGACAACGACTGGCCGGTGGTCTTGCAGAAGCAATCAAACAGTGTAGCCAACTTATGGAGGGAAGGGAGGCAAGGATAGATAAAGAAATAAAAGCAAAATAAATAATAACTAATGAAAACAAAAACTATTTGCACAAGTAAAAAACCCAAACAGAAATAAAAAAAAAGTTAACAGAAGATAAATTAAGAGACTAAACTAAATAAAAGGAACAATCAACAGTTGATAAATGAAACCCAGGATAAGAAGACTTATATAAGTCTACCCCCGAGAAGACTAATAAGAGCTTCTTCTGAAGCTCTCAGAGTGACTTTCGAATTGTTATCAGTTATCGGTCTCAGAAGCTGCACACGGAAACAGTCATTAAAAGTGAGTCTGTGAGAACTGGCACAAATTAAGAGACTAAACTAAATAAAAGGAACAATCAACAGTTGATAAATGAAGCCCAGGATAAGATCTACCCCCGAGAAGACTAATAAGAGCTTCTTCTGAAGCTCTCAGAGTGACTTTCGAATTGTTATCAGTTATCGGTCTCAGAAGCTGCACACAGAAACAGTCATTAAAAATGAGACTGTGAGAACTGGCATGAGCATCAACGTGAAGGTCACTGCGTTTATTTTACTATAAGCTCCACATCCCATCCTAGCCTCATCTAACCTGTCTCCTCCAACCTTTATCCGCTAGCCCTAAGGTAAGGTGATGTTTGTTCTATGCATTGTTTCTTATTTATTTGTTTCAAAACTATCAAATTTAACTGATTTCTGTTTATATAATTGTGTAATTGTTATTTATACTCATATTTATGCTATGCTTATTAAGGATTTATCGTAGGCCTTTGGGCTGTGGACAATAATAATCGAATTATAATGTATTCTGATGGGAAAATTAGTCTCGACATACGACCATTTCGATATACGAAGTCGGTCCCGAACGAATTAAATTCTTAAATCGAGGTACCACTATACTTGTCATCAAACAAATTGTACAATGTTTAATATATATGTCTAGTTATTTCATTAGTTCATAAATTATTCATGCTTTTATTAAAATTCAATTTTATTTAAAATACCCCAATTAAACATTTTAGTATAGATCATTGGAACACTGAGTCAGTTTTAGTTGGTCATCAAGGTGTGTTCGGAAAAACTGGTTTACGAGGGTGGATTGATAAGTCAGTGACTTTTTGAATCTCCCGCGCAGTTACTCCAAATGCAACAATGCTTCCGTCATCTGTAATTTATTAGTGGACAACTATCTAATTATGAGCCAGCTACCACGTGCAGTCGGTGTTTGATAGTCATTCAAAGCAGACAATCTCGTGAAGTTTTACGAAAATGGAAAAAAGTGAATTATGCTTATGAATGTGAATAAGTAATGCTGATTAAGCATTACTTGTTACGTAAAAAATCCATCACTGAAACTAAGGAAAGACTAGATAAATACTACGGGGACTCGGCACCATCAATTTCAATGGTTAAGAACTCTCAATTTCAAATGGAGAGTTCCGTTGTGGTTGTACCAGCACTAGTGTCGCCGAACGTTCAGGTCGATCAAAAGAAGTGATCACGCCGGAAATCGTCGATAAAATCCATGAAATGATATTGGATGATCGGAGAATGAAAGTGCGAGAGTTGGCTCATGCTGTAGGCATCTCAACTGAACCGGTACATCATATTTTACACAATGTTTGGACATGAAAAAACTCTTCGCGAGATGGGTCCCACGATTGCTCACACTTGACCATAAGCGCAATCTTGTCACCACTTCAAAAGAGTGTTTAGCAATGTTCAGCCGTAATCCGGACGAATTTTTGCGCCGTTTTGCTACTGTGGACAAAACATGGATCCATCACAACACGCCAGAGACCAAGGAACAATCGAAACAGTGGGTTGCGAACGTGGACCAAAGAAGCCAAACAGAATCTGTCAGCCAACAAGGTCATGGCCAGTTTTTTGGGATGAACGTGGTGTCATTCACATCGATTACCTCGAGAAAGGTAAAACGATACCAGCGGATATTATTCAAAGCTTGTGAACAGATTCGACGTTGATTTAAAGCAGAAACAGCCGCATTTGGCAAAGAAGAAAGTGCTGTTCCATCAAGACGATGCACGTGTGCACACTTGTCTAGTCACGATGGCCAAAATCCACGAATTGGGATACGAACTGCTACTCGATCCAGCATATTCTCCTGATTTAGCCCCCTGCAACTATTTTCTGTTTCCAAACCTAAAGAAATGGCTGGGCGGTAAGAGATTTGTGTCGTATAAACAAGTCATTACCGAAACAAACGCGTATTTTGAGAGCTTTGAGAAAACGTATTATTTGGAGGGAATAAAAAAATTAGAAAAACGCTGGACTAAATGTATGGAGCTAAAAGATGACTATGTAGAAAAATAAAATATTTCTTTGCCGAAAAAATTTTGTTTTATTAAACCTCTCTCGTATTCAGTTGATTACTTTCTATCGGGCTCTCGTATGCTTCACACATGATAAATAAGTTGGCTCATCATAATGCTTAATACAACAACAATTCCGTACACATTACATATGGGCTTGGAACCGCTATCTAGTGGACGTATTTAAGAAACTGTGTGAATTATTATTGATGAATTGTATGATAGTGAGTAAATTAAGATTAAGTAAACTGAGCAAAGTGAGTAAATTGTGATGAGATGAATAAAACAGCGAGATTTCCTTTTTTTTTCTTTTTAAATAAATGGACTGATAACGAAACAGGAAATACATATGAACAAATAAAAAAATAAATACTACTTTTGTGGACCGTTTGTACATTTTGAGCATTCATCCTTGTTCGGAGGCTTTAAAAAATTAAGCTTATTTTACTTACAATATCAAGAAAAAGATAGCCGGGATAGAAGAAACAAACACCTAGTAAATCTTGTTACCTATTTGCTCTTATCCAGTTTTCCCCATAAGGTTCATGAAGCAATAAAACTACGCCTGTGAATATAGTCTTTATATTCAGAGATGATACCTAATAGCTCAAAATTCTTAGGTTTCTAGGTCATCCGACATATTGGTCAACTGCATTGTCCCTGGTTGAAAACTCTTGCATTAATCAAATTTTAATGGCTCTCTAATAAAGCCTTTTATTTGGGATCAAGTAAATAGGCATTGATTTGATGATTTTCTACTGTAAACAGTAGAACTATCTCAATTTCTGATGTGAATCAGCAGGCAGATAGCGTTAATGACCCGTTTTCATTTCCCCCGTAGAGCTATTCCTCTGACAATTTTAATGCAATCTCTATTATTCATTTATTGATTTTCTATTATTATCATTATTATTAAATACATACAAAAGGAAAATAAAGTTGTTTTAACTTTTGCAACATTTATTAACAACTAAAACAGGTTTCCATTAACTTAGTTGTGACATGCATACAAATATATTTTAAGCATCTTAAGTAAGTATTTAAATATGCAAAAACAAAGAGTTTTGCAGATTTGAAACAATACTGTGAATATCATACAGTAAAAAAATATACATATAAATTATTTAGACAAATATGATTAAGAAATATACCATGTGTTAGAAAGAATCTACATTTCAGTGTATTGTCTTAAGATTTTAAATTTACATTATAATTCTTGATTATTTAACAATTCTGTTTTATCTTAATGTTCACAATATAACAAGTAAATATGTGAAATCTTCATATATAAAGTATAAGTTATCAACAGCTTATATTAATAATATGATTTTCCAAACAACAATTTTTTTATTTTGTACATAGTATTTGCATTATATTTCTTCCATACAGAAATTTATTTTTATTTCATCAGATTTACATCTTAATTAAGTCCTGTGATAACCAAAATTAAGATATCCAAAAAATACATTTACTAAAGGAACATGGAAATATTTTATACAATTGGTTTAGTTTCATTAAGCTGGCAGTTTAAAAAAGTAAATTTTTAGGCTATGATGTCACTCATGTATAACAAAAATGTGCGTTTTTTATTGCATTTAAGTGTACTATTTTTTCTACTCTAGGAAATATAAAGTCATGTAAATTTAAATAAATAAAGTAAATTTAAAACAATTGCTTAATAAGTAATCGATTTTATGGTAAACAGAAACAGAATGTACTAATATTACGACAAAAAAAAATTAATTAATTAATTAATTCATAATATGCTAAATAGAACTTGAAACATTCAACTTTAAATCACAATTAATTAAATCTCAGTAAATTAAAATAATGGCACGTCTAAGTACTGCAGTTTAATTTTATTGGTTTTAAAAATATGTCATTTTAAAAATTTTCATAATTATTTTATTTTCAGCATGTACTAATACAAACCTCTTGGAGAATATTATGGCACTTATAAATATTGAAATGAGTGTTATATTTATAGTGAATTCCCGATATACAAGTACGCACTATTTACTCTTGTTTGAAAATCACACTCTATGTGTTTAGTTTGATCTTGAAAAGATAAATTTAATAAACACTCAATTGTACTAGATATCATAATTAGTATTTCCAGAAAGCAGTTTGAAACAAATCATTTTTGTATCAACTATGTTATATAACTAAACCATGTAAAGAGTTATGATTAAGTTACGGGAAGTTAATAACCCAAAACCATTGAAATAACCCATTATTTCTTGTGTTCATGGATAAGTTCTATCATGTATTGATAAATAATTCAAAACATAGCATACAATTGAAATCATTATTTATTTCTCAAATCTTTACAGTCATTTTTTTATAATATTCGAAATAATTAGTTAGTAAATAACAATCGCAGTATGTACTCTTATTTCAAGGATATAGTGGTTTATTGGAAGTAATTCAATCAAATTTAGTTAAAAACTAACATGGTGACATTGGTGGTCAGAGGTATTGATTTTGATGATGTCTCATATACATTCCGAGTTTGAGCTAAGCCTTGTTCACAACAAATAACCCCCAAATTTTTTTTTTTTTAAATTAGCCCAAAAAGTAAGAACTATGCATTAGTAAATATAGTAGATTGCAATCGAAAGCTTACATTTTATTTAATATTGAATGAAATAGAATTGTTTCAATCAAAATAATATGAAAAAATGAAAGTTTAAAATAATAGATAACAATCAAACTTATAAAAATTTCGTTGGATTTAATTCTGTAAAATAGTTTGCGACAACCATGGTGTGAATGAATTTCTCATATGTTTATTTTAAATACTCATAGATTCGTGGTTCAGAATTGCTAGTTTAGACATGCAAACTCCTTCTTTATAGTATATATATATATATTGTTAAAATTTGCAGCAGCTTCTGCACTCACTAACTTTAAGCTGGTGGCCTCGATCCTTCGGGCGATTTTTCTTTCTTCTGGCTGCAGTTGCCACAGCATCTGTCCTAGAGACATCTTCAATATTATACGAGCTTTCGACCATAGGACCATTGGTCATATGCCTTGTAGTAAACAGCTTAAATGCCAATCAGGTTGACTAATTCGAACCAATCAGAGCGCAGGGTTAAGGCTGCTGCTCTGATTGGACCTCATGCTCGGCTCCAGGCTCCTGCTCATCGGAATTACATACATGTCCTTGACCTGGAGAATACCCCGGAGCTTCAGCGCAGTCACCTAGTGTACGAGTATACTTGCACCACAGGTGAATGTGAAAGCCTGCCTTCCAAGTACATTGGGATGACTGCGACTAAGCTCTCTAGGAGGCTAACTCTTCATTTGACTACGGGAGCCCCCAAGAAACATACACAGGAAAAACACAACACTCAGCTGACGAGGGAGATGCTGGTGCAGGGCACTGCCATCATACAGGCGGAACAGAATGCGGAGAAGCTACAAATATTGGAAGCCCTGTACATAAAGGAAAGGAACCCCTCTATAAACCTCCAGGTCAAGGACATGTATGTAATTCCGACGAGCAGGAGCCTGGAGCCGAGCATGAGGTCCAATCAGAGCAGCAGCCTTAACCCTGCGCTCTGATTGGTTCGAATTAGTCAACCTGATTGGCATTTAAGCTGTTTACTACAAGGCATATGACCAATGGTCCTATGGTCGAAAGCTCGTATAATATTGAAGATGTCTCTAGGACAGATGCTGTGGCAACTGCAGCCAGAAGAAAGAAAAATCGCCCGAAGGATCGAGGCCACCAGCTTAAAGTTAGTGAGTGCAGAAGCTGCTGCAAATTTTAACAACATATGTTTGAGAGAAGACCTGCTGCCAACGTATTCTAATATATATATATATATATACAAACTAGAATTTAAAAAGAACACATAGAAAAGAAATCACTGAACTCACTACTATATTTCGATGTCCTCGTCTTCAGGAAAAGATGTGAATCGCTCCAAAGGTTGATAACGATAGACTATGAATATATGAATATATATATATATATATATATATTCATGAAAGAGACTTACCTATAAATATATGTCCTTCATCGTACGATTACGTCATTGTATTGATTGATTACTCTAGTAAATCGTATTTTACTCTATTAGAGTGATCAAACTGGGACATTCATGATTCAATTAGTTATTAAATTGACAGAAACAGAAATTAATTTTTTTTTGTTCTGAATATTTTGGAATGATAACTGGCCTTGACTCTCGAATTGTTGTGATTTTTTTTATATTTACATCAGCAAAGTTTATATGTCATATAATAACTGTAAGATAATTAAATACAGTATATCTTATTAATTAATAACAAATTATGTACTTTACACTATTTTCATAAATTAAAATATAGAATATATATCATCCTCAGTATATATATATATTTTACATAAACACGTGAAATAACAATCAATTGTTTGTGGTTTGATCATTGATATATATATATATATATAAAAAGATTTCACATAAAAAAGATTTCAATAAATATATATATATATATATTAGTGCAATTAGGTAGCAGACCTTCCTTAATACATACGAGTATATCATTAAATTTCTTCCCAACTTCTCTGGGAATGATTTTCCTATATAGCTTCTCAAGATTTCTAATCTGACATTTCCATTCATTCGGTACTAAATGCAACAATTCACCAAAAGATTTACTTGCACAATCCATTTAATTGTAATTTATATATCAAATAAATGGATTGTGCAAGTAAATCTTTTGGTGAATTGTTGCATTTAGTACCGAATGAATGGAAATGTCAGATTAGAAATCTTAGAAGCTATATAGGAAAATCATTCGCAGAGAAGTTGGGAAGAAATTTAATGATATATATATATATACATATATATATATATAAAGATTTCACATAAACACGTGAAATAACTATGAATGATCAAACCACAATAAGAAACGGGAAAACAAGACTAAGATCTTAGTCTTGTTTTTCCATTTCTTATTGTGGTTTGATCATTGATATATATATATATATATATATATATATATATATATATATATATATATATATATAAAGATTTCACATAAACACGTGAAATAACAATCAGGAAAACAACTTGTTTTCCCATTTTCTTATTGTGGTTTGATCATTGATATATATATATATATATATATATATATATATATATATATATATAGTATATTCAAGAGTACATACATCTGAAAATAAAAAGATTATTAGTTGTTTAGATTTTCAGATGTTGTTAATACTTCTTCTGAACTTTTCAATAGTTTTATTCTTCTTGAGGTAATGATTTTGAAAGTGGTAAAAAAGATATTAAAACATTACGGGTATATTCATTTTTTTAACAAAGATAACTTTTGCATAAACTGATTTTTGAGCCTTACAATGAAATAATAACCCATTAGATTTTTATAAGTACAATTACAATGTTTATGTACAGAAATGGTGAAAAAAAAATCAGTTTCTCGTGAAGATAATACAAAACTAGTAGATCACTCTATTTTTTGAACAACATGATCCAATTGCTCTATAACTTAAATTCATTTTCCATCAGTGTCAATGACACATCTTATATCAAATATTGGAAGTATTATTCAACTCGTATCATCGGAAATTTTTTCTATACTAAATTACTTCAGTAGGTCAAGGAAATTTTGAAGTCACCTACTGTGTATTAGATTCTATACGCAAATTATGATAAGAAATAAATTAAAACTGACCTACTTCTATGTGCTATAAATGCGATTTTTGTATGCACCCAACATATTTAATCATTTTTACAGCTAAAATTGCTGTCTGTTCCGTGTTTCTTGTTCTATAACAGTGGTAAGGCGCAAGAAAATCTGTGTCTTGTTGCACATTGAACAATTTCTTACGAAATAGTTGGAACACGTGAAATATGCTTCCACTTTGTATACTGACAGTTGAAAGCTTTAAATAAAACAATGCTTTTATTCGTTGGTAATATTTTCTCACTTTCTATAAAATAAGTAATGTATTTTACCAATACCTAGAACATATTTAGTTTATTGGTAGTACATGAAGTCACACTGTAAAGATTGGACTGGGAATAACACTACCTTAATGAAGCAAGCTAGCTACTTTACCTGATTTGGTGTTTATTTTTTTCTCAGTTTCTCTTCTTCTACACAGGTAAGTTCCGTTCCACAGTCCATTATTTTATTTTTTATTCTGGAAAAAATTAAGGCTGCAGTGTTTAAACTTTTTTAATGGAAACTCGAACATGATGGAAAATTAAGATCATAGAGAGTATTTGTTACTGCTTTTTATGATATGGGAGTTTCTTTCCATATATTTCTACTTATTTTTTGGTGAAATATGTGCTTCTCATATGTAAGTAAAGAACGCTGATTAGATATGTGAAAGACAATGAATAATTAGTTTAAATATATATCCCTAATTGAATGGTGAATTTAAAGAACTAGATGGAATGTATACTCGTAAATTTCTAAATGTCACTCTAAATGAGTGTTTCACGAGCTGAGTATCACCGAATGTCTTAGGCAAATTTTATTAGGACTAATAAAATATATGTGTACAATTATCTAATACTAAACAATTCTTTCAAGGAGCCATCAAAAATCTTTCTTATCAATGCTTGAGTGAACTAGAAACTCTCTAAAGCAGCTATTATCAAAGGGGTCCATGTGGACCCCCTGGGGGTCTATGATCACCAAGGGGTCTATTGGGGGTCTATGGATGTCTCTTTAGTAAAAAATAAATTTATAAATAAAAAATAAAAATAAATGAATAAATAAAATGAACATAATAATATTAATAATAATAAATAAAATAATATTTATAAATGAATATTAAGGTATTCGTATTGTAATAAAAATAATAAGTAAACATAAACTAGATGAGTAATGAAAAAGTATGTTTTGATAACTTATAAAATATATCCAATGTTTGATATGAGAGTTTAATTCCGAAATTAAAACCCCCCACCATACCACCTACTGGATTTGGGAATTAGTCGATTGAAATTACGGTAATATTATTTGTTTTATTTATTATTATTATGGTTTCCATGTACTTTAAAATATAGATATAATTAATGATATTTCAGTTTCTTTTTTCTTTACAATTTCCCCTAATTTTCCTATTACTATGTGTTTTAAAATGAGTCGTCTGTGGTAGCCATTGCACGCACACACACACACACACACACACACACACACACACACACACACACACACAATTAGATGTGTATATTTATATATATTCCTTAGGTAGGGGTCGATGAAAAAAATAAAATTCCTACAGGAGGTCTATGGAAGAAAAAGTTTGAGAACCCCTGCTCTAAAGGTTTGAGTACAGACAACTTGCTTTATCAAGTTGCTGGAGAGACCTAAGAGTGATTAATTTATTATTATTTATTACATTTATTTTTTGTCCAATAATAAAAATAATAATGCAAGTTTATTTTTCTAGAAATTTATATTAGTTTGCCGTATTACTATTAGTTGTAATGCTTTAATACTTGTAATTAATAACGTTATGATAACTATGAACAAATTAATAAAACAAGAAACATTTTTAAAATAATACTGTTGCATGTGTTTTCTATTATATAATAGGTCTATTTAACTACACATTCAGCAACAGAGGACAATCGTTTAAACTTATTACGCACGAACTCTAAGGAACATACAAAATGAGGAAATCGTGCTGGTCTGAAAGAGGTTTTATTGCTAAAATCAACGATCTGATGTATGGAAAAAATAAAAAATTACATGACATATCTAGTAGATGTTCTTGAAAAGTCCGTATTTGCTGTGAGCCTAAACACATAGGGTTGAAAAAGTGAGGAGAGAAAGAAGGAACAATTTGTCTTAACAAATAATCTGTTTGTACAATTATCCCAAGTTTTTTTTTTATAAATATACTTTATCTCGAGAATTTTTTATAATATAATTTGACAATGCATTTTTGTCTAGAGGCGTGTAATGAACATTTATTTAGCAATTTCTTTTTAATAACTGTTCACTTTTAGAAATTGTCTATGTTCATTTATAAATATACTACCAGATGTACCTGGGTATTTTACAAAAATTTAGAGATGAAACATGGTATTCCAAAATATTAGAAATTAAACAATAGTAGAAAATATTTCTGTAATATTATTACAGTCCATAATTGTAATTAGATCTGGAGTTTACGTCAAGTTATGCAGCTTTAGATGCTGAGCACAAATTTGATTTTATTCTCGGCTTACTTCTTATTTACTATCTTTTCAAAGCAAGCAAATTATAATAAACGCAAATGAAATTAACATTAACTAACAATACCTACTTCCTACAGTATCAGGCACTCTAAAATACCTATATATTTTTATTTTATATACAATTTTTATATAAAAAATATACATGTGTTTTTAGGTACCTGATACTGCAGGAAGTAGGTATTGTTGGTTGACACACCTGTGTAGCTAGCCAAACACAGCTTAAAAGTTCATGACTCACTTCTACATTGAGTTTCCAATCCATTTAAATCCCAGCTTTTAAGTTCGACATACACAAATCAACTATCGAGGTTTCAGTTCAATATGGCTTATGGTAGCTGAGTTTGTTTGTGAAAAAATTTTTGGACAAACAAACAGACAGAAATTTTTCTAAGAATTCTGTTTCTCTAATGTATAAAACGTAAAGATAGCTTGAAATGAATCAGTTTTAAGCAATGTACCGACAAAAACCTTTCTTTATTTGTATAGATTGAAACTAATATTAAATATTGCTTTAAAACTCAAAATAATTTAGAAAACTAAATTGCAACTTTTTTACACCAAACTGAACTATTGATTCAGGCCTACAATTTTACAGTCTTCCAGGTATCAATATCCTTTTAAGAAACTGTTTATAAATGTCTTAAACAAACCATAATCTTTTAGTTTTAGTTCTTTTTTATACCAACAGCCCTGAAAATATTTAACGACATCTGAAGATATTTATTGGAATGATCTGGACTCTTATTTACACTCTCTTACAGCTTGTAAGTACAGCAGTAACTTATCTGGTTACCTGGTTACAACAAAATAAGTTTCAAATAAATAAAAATATTTTCCAAAACAGTGGATTATATTTTATTGGAAAATAGTAAAAATATGTAATGTATTAATTATAAAAAATGTAAAAATGTGTATAAAATGCTACAACAAAATTTTAATCATAAACACTTTTATAAGTGTAATGTTTTCTGTCAAACATGTTGATGATAATAATGATAAAGAATTATGGTATGTTATTCATGCCAATAAATTTTATTTTAGTATTTTATTTCCGTTATCTTACAATAAGGATATATTTTTAATTCAAAAATTACATACTGATAATAGTAAACGTCAAAGGTAAGGACCAAAATTAATTAATGCGAGTATGACACATGAACAGAGCTATGTCAATGTTGATTGTTAAAATATGACAAAGTAATTTATTTTAGATTTTTTCATATTTTATTTACTATATTTATTACTTAAGACCTCCAATTAGGTAAAACAGTTTAATAATGCACACATGATTGGATTGGCAAGTGGTACAAATTAAATATTCTCAGAGGAAATGATAGAATAAATTACTTTTCTGAATAGTTTGCTTTATTGTTCAAAGCGTAATAAATTTGATGGTTTTTCTTTTTAGCTTATATATTCTATTATATAATCATATTATATATTTATATAATATAATTTTATATAAAAAACTGGTGTATTTAAAAAAAAATTGTTTTAATCCTGTCATTTAAAATGAATGGTATTTTACTAAATTTTGATTTTATTTTCATTTTTTACTTCTGTTAATTTATTAAAATTAAGAAATTTTTAATTATTGATTTCTTGCAATTATTTATTATAGAATATGTACTTTGATCAAGATTTATTTTCAAATGTTAAAAAAAAATTAATACTAAATAAATAATACCTAAAATTCTATTACTTGATTGAAAATTATGATTGGAACAATATGTGATTACTTGGAATGTATGGTCATTCCAAATAGCTATTGTGGCGGAATAGGAAAAAGTTCAGGTAGGATTAGCATCAGTAAAACTCTAATGATTTGGGAAACAAAATTGATCATCTTAAGCACAGATAAGAAATCATAATCAATAAGTTTTATGTGTAACACTCATTAAAAATATTATTAATCAAAATTACGTTAATACATTTCAATTAAGTATTTAAATTATTTAATAAAAGTACTAAATATATGAAAATATATGAAAAAAATAAACCATATTAGTCGATGGATTAGCATTGAGTGAAATGAAGTTTGGTAGATAATTATATAGTTACTTGTTTTGGTTGTCATTTAAGAGAAATATTAAATAAAAATAAATTAAAAGCAAATATTACAAATAATTATTTAATTTTATTTTAAATTTTTTATTGTGCATTTAGATTGATTGATGTAACTGATTGTGTAATTTTGAAATTGACATTTTGAAATATGGATTATTTCATTTGACCTTTAGTTATTGATTATTATTTTAAATTTAAAAACAATTTTACTTCCAATAAATTACTTATACTGAATTTTGAGATGTTTAATAAGGCAAACAAATCCTATAAATGGTTATCTACAAATAGTTAAACTTACTTGTTGTTCTTCTTAGTATATTATTGCTCCGTAGTTTATTATCCAGAAATTCATGAAATTTTTATCATAAACTACTCACAGACAAAATTGGGAAATAGTCTTTTTTTTTTTTGAAGCAATATTGTCCAAAAAAAAAACAGGATACCTTTCACACTAAGTTTGAAAAAAGGGTATTACGTGTCTGAGAAATTTCATAACGATTTTTAAACAATACGACTTATAGAGTAATTACAAATATTTTTGATACATACCCAGTCACCTACACACATAGGCACATTCAAATGTCAAAAATAGACTCAAGGGACTACAGACGTGTAAATCAATCAAATAATGTAGAACGGTCTCAACTTAGGTTTAAGATAAGCTAACTCATTTTCTGGAAAATAAATAATCATTATAATTAATAGATTTATTTTCTGTGGTTACTAAATTTGTCTAATTATTGTGTAGTATAATCGGCCTGCTCATTTAGAACAACTGAGGAACACTTAAAAGGTATGTTGCTTTTGAAATGCGCTGAACAAAGAAATTTAACATATAGTTTAGTAACTTGACAATATTAGTCAGACTGGTAATGATAGCTAGTAAGTAAGGTTATTAGCACTCATTGAAGTATATAATTGATAAAATTATTAAATGGAATAAAAGGAACAAGCGATGCAATCTAATATCTTATTAATTAGGTACTGAGCTGTTTAGGAGATATTATTTATTAGTTTCGTGCACTTCGAACTTAATTATCTTGAAGTAGAATTAATTGAATTGATTATTTATAATTCAATTAAAAAATATAATTTTTTTAATATATAATATTAATATAAAAAAATCTGGAGTGGCCTGCACTCAACTTTACTATAAGTAAACTGAATATCAATCTTCTTGGGTATATAATATATAATGTCTCATTTAAGCATAATGTAAACATTTAAATGGGAGATTAGTCTCTCATTCTTGATGTAGTACAGATAGAGATTGATCGACTTATCAATATATAAGCTTATTTTTGTATATCACACCACTGATTCAAATAATCTCATTAGTATAACTACAGCAGTAATAACATTTTTGAAAAGACAAAGTGAAAATTTGTTGATACGAAATAATTTCCTATATGAGATTTTGTTCAAATAGCCAGTGGTTTCTTACATCGTTTACTTAACCTCCTTCTACATTAAATATTTATATCTCAAATTTTCAAATTTAAAACAAGAAAATACTCTTGTTTTCTCTCAAAAGCATCCAAGCAAAAATGTCGTTTTAAGATAATTTATAATTAACGATGTACGATAATTACATTTATTAATCTTCAAACGAAAGATTTCAATTTTGAATTGTTTTATATTTTTAGTCTGTTATAGAATTATTATACTGGGAAATTTATGCTTTCTTAGTATTTAATAAAATCATTTTCCGTCCCCTTTGTCAAAAATCATATATAGCAATTTTCTCTGAGTGAGTATTATGTTTTTTCCTGCGTCTTGTACTCTGTTATAAGGTTGCTATGAATGTGCCTATTGAGAAAAAGTATATTAGTAATTATCCAGTTTTACATCCTCAAATGAAAGTCAAAGCGGGCTATTCAATATAATTTAAAACTTTTATAACTTGGAGCTTCTAATTTTTGAAATATGAACAATAGACTGGAATGGTGAAAAAACTGGATATTTGTTAACAAACATAACTCCTTTTTCTTGAGGAAAGAGTCCATTCGTCACATTTCAATATCATGGAAAAATACTACAATTCACAAAGATAAAGTAATTATACCTCTTTTTACATATAAAAATATTACTCCCCACTTATATCTCATATAAGTCAATAAATAATATAAATTTTTTATTATAAACATCAATTTTATCTTGGTGGATTCGCTCAAAAAATTTCTAAGTGAATGTAAATAGTGTAAAAAAAATATCAACAATTCGACAAGTATAGCAGGTGATCACTTAGTCTAGGATAAACAAAAAGTTTTTATAGCTAGATTGCTTTTTGCCCCGATTAAAATTTTATGAATTTTTTTTATAAATTGCTAATTTTTTGTTCCATTTTTGGTCATTTTTCATGATTTTTTAATGAGCCGTTTAGCGTCTAAAAAACATTATCTGAAAACAGAAATCGTACTTTAACGCCTCTTTGGTGAATGTAATATTCAAGAAAATTATCTGAACTCATTCTCCACGTAATGTTCTATTTTTAGGCATAGTTCCATTTTAATCTGTCAAACGGTATGGCCTGTATCGCTCTCACAAGCTTTGAGATTGAATTATAACTCAAAATTTTTACATTTTATTGAGAAAAAAAAATTTCCTGTTATTTTAAAATTCTTAATATCTTTTTTGCTTATTCCATTTGTAACATCAAAGATAATGCCAAAATTTCAAAATATTGACTTGATCCATCAAAGATTTTGGACCGTAGCGTGGTACAAGCAATGTTAACATACTCAACAAGCCACCCACCCACCCACACACACACAGACATCATCGAAAAAACATCATAAAACGACTTTTGGGACCTCAAAACATATAATTCCGTCAAAATCTCGAGATCAAATTTTTTCACGATCATTATACTTTACTTATAATAAAGTAAAAATACATATTTGAAGTTGTTAAAGGTCCAAAAGAGTGGAAAAAATAAGCACTCGCTTTAACACAAATTACGATAAATAACTTTTATATACTTCAATATTTCCCAAAATTGACTGGAATCTACATCAAGACCTATCAACATTGTAAATTTTATTATTATCTCCTAAATTGTTAAATGGTACAATCTGTAGCGCGTTTACAAAATTTTGGATATACAATGAACTACCTAAACACAGACAGACGTCATAAAAAAGTGTTTAAAATATATTCAGTCTGTAAAAACGTCAAAGTGTGAAAAAAATTCTTTTCATGACCACTACACTTAAATTACTTAAAAACGGATTACTGTTTTGTTGGTTTGGTATTGACATAATCATGTTTTTATTACGGATTTATAACAGATATGTAATACAACTAAACCTCAGAAAACCATAATTTACGTTGCTCTATTATTTTAGCACTACGTATTTTACACAAGTACAATGGATATGTATGTATAGTAGTTACCTCGTATCAGCATGTAAACCTTCTCTTCTTCACCTTCACCCTTTTTATTATTTTCATGAAAACAGTTGACTGTCAAAATTATATGAAATATGATATTTGGGATTTTTTTTCTTTGAATTTTTTACTTTCAAGTAAATTCATACAAGGTTTCACAAGAAAGATTTGAAATAAACATCAACATCTCAATTAAAAGACATTTTGAAATGAGACTAAATACGATTATAGGAAATGAGTGGAAAGCTACATTCAGTTATCATAATTCAAATGTAGTCATAAATGACCACCAATTTTGAAATTAAAAGTGAACTGGACTACCTAACTTGTCGTGTGAATAAAACAAAAAACTTCTACAGACACCTATTTTGGATTTCCAGCAGCCAGAATACGACTCTTCCTCCCACAGTTATTGTGATGTAATATGTGTGGTTTGTCTGTATAATATACTACTTGGTATAGAATATGAAGTGTTTTTTCATAATAATGAGTATGTGACACCATGTTTTATGAGAATATCTTTCATATCTTAGGTATACGATACTATACATACAACTAAAATATAATTGTCTTTCGCATTTAGTAAATACGAGTATACAGTTCCAAGCAGGTATTATTTTACACTGATTTCTGCTTTACTATAAGTAAAGTATAGTTATCGTGAAAAAATTCGATCTCGAGATTTTGACGGAATTACATGTTTTGAGGTCCCAGAAGTCGTTTTATCAAGTTTTTCGATGATGTCTGTGTGTGTGTGTGTGTGTGTGGGTGGGTGGGTGAGTGTGTTAGCATTGCTTGTTACCACGCTACGGTCCAGAATCTTTGATGGATCAAGTTGATATTTTACACAAAAATGGGCCCCATAGGGAAGAAGATCTCTATTGTTTGGGAAGAATTATGCATGATGGGAAAGTCACTTTTTTTGCCAAAAACCGTTTTTTAGAAAACATTTATTTCTCCTAAACTGATAACCCTAGAGTTTTGAAATTTTGACATTATCTTTGAGGTTACAAATGGAACAAACGAAAAATATATTCAGAATTTTAAAACAACGGGAAATATTTTTTTTCCAATAAAATGTAAAAATTTTGACTTATAATTCAATCTCAAACCAATTTCAATGTAATTATCGTACATCTTTAATTATAAATCATCTTAAAACAAAATTTTTTCTTCGATGTTTATGATGTTTTTCAGAGAAAATAAGGGTATTTTCCTGTTTTAAATTTGAACAATTTTACTTTAATATTCAATGCAGAAGGATGTCAAGTAAACGATGTAAGAAATCCACTGGCTATTTGAACAAAAGCCATGTTCTCTTGTAGGAGAATATTTCGTATCAAGAAATGTTCACTTTGGTTTTTCAAAATGTTAGTACTGCTGTAGTTATACTAATGAAATTATTTGCATCAGCTGTGTGATGTACAAAAATAAGCTTATATATTGATATGTCCATCAATCACTATGTGTACTACCTCAGGAATGAAAGACTAATAATCATATCCCATTTAGATGTTTACATTATGCTTAATTGAGACGTTATATATTATATACTCAAGAAATTTGATATTAAGTTACTTATGGTAAAGTTGAGTGAAGGTCACTCCAGATTTTTTTTAAATGAGATTAACCCAAAGGGGTATTATAGTAATTTTTATGATTCGAGAAAACTTTTTTTAACACTAAACGGCTAATTAGAGATGAGTGAAATTTTGTTAACAATAAAACATAAAATTAGTAATTTAGAAAAAAATGTATGACATTCCGATTACTGCAAGCTATAAAATCTGAAACTGCATCTTGGAATAATGAGTCACCTTTTCTGCTTGTATTTGTCTACATTCTTTTACTTATTTAACATTTGACTTGAAAATTGTCATTTAAAAGTTTAATAAAGAAAGTTGAATGGTTTAATAAGTTAATATGATATGTAAGAAAATAAAATTCATAGAAGTAAAAAATCAAGGCCAATCAAGCATATAATTTCTGATGCTCTCCATGGTATGATGAATTTGTCTAAGTGTCCTAATAAAACAATATGTTGCACTCTTGAACAAAACTTAATTTCTTTACTTTATTACTTTGATGATAATGATAAAATTTCAAAACTCTGAAGTTAGTAGTTGAGGAAAAAATCTTAAAAAACATTTTGGCGAAAAAAGTAACTTTTCACCATGAAAAAATATTACCCCAAAAAATATGGTTCATCTTCACTATAATGCTTATTTTTTTATAAAATATAAATAGATCTTCTCTCGTAGATGGTTACACCCGAAACCGGTTGGAAACCTCCAACAGCATTGTACGAGGTAAGACGGTTATTCTGTTTCTAATATTAAATAGGTTTTATAGTTCACAAGCTTATTATTTACATAACCAGAACTCTTCAATTTCTGTACATCCATTTTGTTGTATTAAGGGGACCTGAAAACGTGTATTTATGTTGAAAATTTGATATCAACAACATTTTGACCCAAGGCAATGCTTTCATATCTCTATAGAGGACAGTGAAAATAATTTTGAAAGAAATAATGGATGAATTAGTCTGTAGGCTTCGAAAATCATCTATCCTTTGAAAAACATTATTAGTAATACCTTATAAGAAATAGTGTTATCATATACTGACACAATTTCCCCACAGTTCTCTACGTAAATAACTACTACCAAAAGTTAGACGATGATAAAAAATACCGATTAATTTGAATCATTATATTTTAAAAATATAATTATTAAAATAATTTAATTTAAAGAAATTAATTTAATACTAACAGCATACGTCAAAAAGTACTGAAACTTACTGTAAAAAAACTTTCAGTTAACTTTGTTTTATGAGTACAGTTTGCAGGGTAGATTAAATAACTTTTTAATTAAAACTCTACTGTTTACATTACTTATAGTAACTGGCTAATGAATATTAATTTGTAAAAAAAATAATCTAATTGTCAATTAATAGTATTTGTTATATAGAATATATATTGACACACTACAAACACTTGTGCCAAATATACCTTAAGCCTTAAATCTGGTTAAAACAGAACTCAGTTCATTAGTATTCTATTAAGGGTCTAGTTTCAATAAGGAACAATATCACTGACAGGAAATTATTATATTAATAAAATGATTATATTATATTAATAATTTCCTGTCAGTGACATATTATTACTTATAGGAATAAGTAATAATATATCAATTATATACATATATATTATCGTCAAGAAAACAATCTAAAAAGAACAACAAACATTTCAGAGCAAACTATAGGCACTCAGTAAATAGAAAAACACACTTACAGTCTATAATTTTTGGTTTAACCCTCGTCAGGAGAGAAGATATAGCGACACAAAGCGCATTTCCGTAGCGACGGTTGGTTAGAAAATTAGAAACTGGAAGTGTGTTTTCTATTTACTGTGTAACTATAGTTTACTCTGAAACGCATATAATATATATATATATATATAATATATATATATATATATATGTATATCTAAAGTTTCAGGAGCTTTATAACATTATATTTAGAATTAAATAACGCCTCATATTGGGCTTGTATCTGTTTCCTACATAATTCCTCCAATTTCTGGAATTCCTTCCTCGTCTCTTCATTAAAACCATAAAGTTTATCAACAATATTACTAGTAGACATGTTTTGAATGTACCGCATTTATCATTAGGACAATAATGAGAATAATAGTGAGTTAGTCAGTTAGCATATAGAAGGTGGATTTGTATAGGAATGTTTACAGGACATTGCCTTTGAATCAGGGAGCATTTTGGGTGATTAAGGTAGGGGGACTGGACTCACCTTCTACCAGGCTAATCTGGGTCGGACTGCTGGAAAACAATTTTAAAATTATACAAGAATTACCAAGTTGGATGTTCATGACTGGCTGTTTTTCTTGAATTATTATTGCTTCCATTAATTGTAATTTAAAATGGTTCTTTTCTCGGGCAATAATTTTCATGGAATTGACCATCTTTTTTTTTGTAAGTTTTGTCTTATGAACTGATGCTGTACCTATGACATTTTGGAGCACCGGCGGAAAGGTGCATTGTTATTCTTCTGGGCAATGAAAAATCTGATACAAGCCAAATATTGGGCGTTATTTAACAATATATATTTAAATAAAGGACTGCTTCCAACTTTTACAAATATATATAAAACTTCCATGTAAAATAACCGAAGACGAGCAACAAACGTTCGTAATTAACTATAAGAATACAAAAAATAGACACACATCGTTACAGCTGCTAATTTGTGGTCCAACGAATTAGAGAGAAAAGATGGAAAACAAACACATTAGAGAGTAACGGTTTGTCAAAATCATAAGAGAAAAGGATAAATCAAACAAGTCATGTGTTGAAGCTACATGGATGGCAGTGGATAACACAGAAATTGTAACGGAATTACTCAGAGAATTTATACTAAATTCAGTGCTAAAATTTACTAATGAAATAAATAATCTGTGTTATTATGTATATACCTATGAAGAAATGATATAATATATATTTTTGATATTCATATAATTACAGTAAATATGAAGAATTTACTCATGAGTCAACAACACTAAAACTTTCTAACTGTTGTGATTTTCCCTACACAAAGAAGTGTAAGAGGCAAAGGGAAATACAACATATTTTACAGAAAAAAACTATTTTCGGAAAATTATCAAACTGATGAAAGGGCACTAAAAACTATAATACTTAACAACATCAAATATGAAAACACGACGATAAACTCAAAGTTTTCTCTTGACAATGGACAAATTCGGAAACTGGTTGACGTGTGAATAAACGTATGAGATACCACGGATGATTTTTATAAGTATACATATAATTATAATTGTAAGTATATTCTTAACAATCTTTGTGGCAATAACAGTGATATTTTACTGTTTGATCAGAAATGATCAAATTTTGTTTCACTGAATTATGTAAAATTATATAGTAATTTTTTTTTTAAAATTTCATTGTTTTCTAATGGTACTTAAGTTATAATGGTAAGGGCTTGGCCAAGTGAGTTGTAATGGGTGTTAAAATGCAACTCCTTGTTCTCAAAGTATAATAAACTTTTGAAACACCTAAAAATTGCCTGTCCATTATTTGTTATGATAGTTATGATCCAAACAATATTGGATATCCTATATATAAAGTTCATAAATATTGAATGTTATTGAAATTACAATTGGGTGATAGTTTTACTGTATTATTCTCCTTTCCAATAAAAAAAAAATCATGAAATCTATATCACACTATATATATCAACGATCAAACTACTATATGAAATGGTAAAAAAAGACTAAGATCTTTCAACTGTTACAAGCGGTCTTCGTCAGAGTCAAAACACAACTCATAGTTGGGTTTCGACTCTGACGAAGGCCGCTTGTTACAGTTGAAGGATCCTAGTTTTTTTCCCCATTTCATATTGTGGTTTGACCACTGATCGTTTTTTCACGTGTTTATGTTAAATCTTGTTATATATATATATATATATATATATATATATATATATATATATACAATTAAAAGAAACGGTCCAGCGGACTTTTTTAAAATAAAATTTATATATATATATATAAGTACAATACTAAATAAAAAATTACAATTTTCTAGAATAGCCAGATGAGTGGTATACGTGAATATTGGTATTTGTTTTGTTACATAGTACGATAGAATAAATTTCTCTTAAAACAATATTACTAAAATAAACTTTTAAATCAAGTACTTACTAAATACATATCTAACAAATTTCATTAAGAATTGAAACTGGTGTAGCTTGTAAAGGGATTACAAAAGTTTGGAAACATATCACCTACAATCCACACACTGATATATCCTGAAAATATCAAAATACTTTAAACCAAGTGAATTCTCAAATATAGAAATTGTTTTTCTTCATGATCACTGTGATACTATATCATGCCACTATATCTTACTTACAGGAGACTAAAAAAAATCTTTTTAAAATTATATTGAGAAATTACGAAATTATATAGTGTAATGTAATATATATAAAACATATCTAATTTTAAGAAGTGTACTGACATTTAGAGTCTGTAAGATTTTTGAAAGTAGACAACATGCAAGGCGATGGTGGATTCAAGTAGACATGACACCTTATCCGACCTCTATATTTGTTCTTTGCCCTTCCAGTCCGCTTACTTTGCTTTGCATATATTTTGTTTGAATGGTAACTTCTGGTTTAGATCTATATTCATTTCTGTAAGTAAATCTAGTGGTTATCACTAGACCACCACAAAGACCACCAACGAAACTTCTTTTATTTAGTTATGTCAATAACTAGATTTATTTATTAGCAATTAGTTGTTTAGATTTATCCTAGTTTTTGCCAAAGATGCTGTAACAGCTTTGGAACATCATTAAACATCTTTGACAGAGTTATTGTGCGAACGCTACCAACTCTTGGAAAAACTATAGAATAATTTGAGTTGCTGCAAAAATTTGTAGCGAACATATGCCAATATATATATATATATATATATATATATATATATCACTCAAAAAAAAAAAACGATCAAAACTGGACGCAAATCAGCTCAAAAACGAAGAAAAGTAACAGACAGAGAAAGAGACACACTTACAACTCATATATTTGGATGATCCGTCTTCAGGAGAAAAGAGAATGGGCGACCAAGCACGCCGGAAACACAACGGCAGGAAAAATCCTGGTTTTACCTGCCCATTCTCTTTTCTCCTGAAGATGGATCATCCAAAAATATGAGTTGTAAGTGTGTCTCATCCTGTGTGTGTTGCTTTTCTTCGTTTTTGAGCTGAATATATATATATAACAGCTGAATATATATATATATATATATATATATATAGTATAATTAAACACAGGAACATTTTTTTATTTTTACTTTCATGTTCTGTGTTATTTCAATAATCATATTGCAGTCGAATGGTTTGATGATCGGCGGAGAAACAAGTAATAAGAGTAATAAGAGCCCTGGAAGTAGGGCCTTTCCAAGGCTCCTGTTGCAGATCTTCCATTGAGGTTAAGAATAGCAATCATAACTGTTTTCAGATAGATTGACGGTCAATTTATAAAGTACCATTTGAGTTAACCATAACAATCCATAAGGTACATTAAAATTTCTAATGGTTAGACTCAGTGTAAACGAGAGCAATATGCTTATCCAGAGGGTTACATCAAAAGGTAGATAATGTTTTATTCATCTGTTCCTATCATTCTTTGTTTACCCTGTCCTGACCAATTTCTTGTCCTTTTTTTTTGTCTTTTAAATTTTTAATTTGTCTTTTCTAAATATTTCTCTTAACTCTTTTCTCACTCTATATCATATGTGCATTTTCGCTTTAATAAATCTATTAATCATGTGACTCTGACCAGGATCGTTAATTGGTCGAAAGATCTCAGTTACATTTCTTACTGTGGTATAATTATATGACATATAATTATAAACTTAATGACACTTTCATCTTTGATCAACTTTTATGAAATTTTTTTCAATATCCTTCTAATTTTTATGTAGAGCCGCTACAGTAGCTTTTCTGCTATACTCTAGAAGTGAAACAATCTTATGGAGATACTATACGATACTATAAATAGTTCTTCTTATGGAGATCCACAAGACGAACATTATGTTGTAGTGAACAAACTGCGGTCCAACTGTGAATCTGTTCTCTACTGTAGACCCAGCAACTATTTGGACAGAAATTATATCCAATATTGAGAAAAGAAAACTGGATAAAACCTGGTGGCAATACTCAATTTTTTCTCTTTGTCTATTGTAGCAGGTGGGTAAAAGTCACAAATCAACATATCTATGAGACTAAGTAAATAAGTTAATAGTAAATCTTTCTAAACAATAGTTGATTTTATTATAATCTTATGTGAATGTACCTACTTTTCAATGGTACTCCTTTTAAACAACCGCATAATACTATAATAAAGGTATTTGAATGCATCAGATATTCAGTAGTACTCATTCTAAGCAACGCTCTATTCAAAAGTAGCTAAAACTATGTTGATTTTCAGAATTCCTGTAATAAGTTTAGTTATAGTGAAGTTGAATGCAGGCCACTATATATTTTAATTTAATGTCTTGTTCTTTAATCCTTATATTAAAATAATAATAGTAATAAAGTATAGTTAAATATTAATAATGAAATGAAAATTCATTGAAAAAAATCAAAGACACCCTTTTATTCAGTACTTCAAGAATCTACGACAAAGCTGGAGTTCATAATGGTGATGACTGTTTTACAGCAAGCACTTTAGAGGACGAGTTTAATAGCCAAATGTCACTCAAGCAGACTGATTCCTCTTCTGATGATGACTAATATAAAAATAATAGAACTGACATATAACTATATGAATAATAAACAATGTATATATAAAATACAAGCAAAATATTCTCTGAAGCCTTTCACGCTATGTCATTAGGGTTTTATCTTTTGTATTAAGGTATGTTAATCGTTCAATTTGTTTTCTTAATTTGTTTTTTTTATTGTTCTTCTGAAATTCTGTTTCCTTTTATTATCTGTCTTCATTGACTTTCCTTATGCTTTCTGTAACCTAGCTGTAACCTTTTTTGTTTTTAAATTGTATTCGCTCTCTGATGACATAGTGTGAAAGGCCTCAGAGCATATTTTTCTTGTTTTTTATTCTTCCTTGTGCCTTTTTTTTTTCATTAATTTCCATCACGTGTTTAATTGTGATTATTTTTGTATATATAAAATAAAAAAAAATCTTCATTTTTCTCTAATGGTAGTATTATGACATCATCAGAAGAAAAATTAAATAAAAAAGAACATAGAGGAATATGTTAAATTGACTTAGTATAATTAAAAGATTCTAACAAATGGGGATTATAGTACACTTGTATAAAATTAACACTATTATTATTGGACACAATAATGTTTTAACCATAAAACCATTATAGTAATGAAACCAATGAAATTTTGTAAATAAATTTGAATAGAAAATTATGACTTTATTAAAAAATTCTTGAAATTTCAGTAGCCGTAAAGAGTAGTAGTAGTAGGCAACCCTTTAGGTTGCAGTGGCTATCGAACAAGGGAACACACACACATAGGCACAACATTAGGCCTTTTGTGATACCACACCATGAGGATTGATTGTACATTGGGAGTCCTAAATTTTGCCTAACTCAAGTGTATTTAGAGTACGTATCTTTAACGGGTAGCTGGCATCGTACAGGCTCGGGACGGCTTAACGTCCTTTCCGAGGGACGACGTGCTCAGATTTATTCACTTCCCACGTGAATAAATCTAGGGCTAGAGTGGTTATCGAACCCCGGAACCACCAGTTCAGAGGAGAGCACGTTAACCACTGAGTTAACTGGGCCTCCATCAGTAAGGCGTACACGCTGCGTAGTTAGTTGCTGTTTGCCAGACGAGCAGACCTCATTTTCTTTTTCTTCTTCTATTGATGACGATGAGGTCGAAATAACTCGAATTAATCGAAGGCCAGGTGTAACAGACCTACCAGTTCTGATAACCCCGGACCTAGCAGTTCAGAGACAAGTACGTTAACCACTGAGCCCCCACCGCAAAGGGTAATTACAATGCAAAGGGATATTTTAGCTATAAGAACTAAATATTCATCCTGGACTAATATACTCGTCGGATTTGTTTACATTTATCTACAATGTTTACATTGAATTAGAACTTTTTTAACGGAATTGACTAAAATGAAATAGATATTTAGAGGTTTAATGAAAAAAAAATTGAAATAATTTAATCACCAAATATGGCATGTAAGAAGAACTAAGTTCTTAGATGTAAAAAATCAACGCCAATCAAACATAATTTCTATGCTTTCCATGGTACAACAGATTTGTCCAACAAAATGTCCTAATCAATCTATATGTTGCACCTTGAACAAAACTTAAGATAATATGTAGATTTTCTTGTGATTATGAATCATACAATCTTTGGGTAATATTGAATTATGACAAATGAACTCATTCGTTATATGACAAAAGGGATACTAATTTTAAGCTAATAATTGGGTGATTCGATGACATTGAATACTTTTCTTTTATGTTTCTGACATTTTTCAGACAGATTAGGAATATTTTGAAGTCTTAAAGGGAAAACTTTGGCTAAATCTTCAATGTAGAAAGAGGTCAGACAAACGACGTTATATGTAACTGATCCACTGGCCATGTAATGTAACAGATGACCATGTATGAGATCCACTGGCTATGAGGACAAAAGCCATGTTCTCCGATAAGAGATTATTTGTAATTTTGTTTTTTTTTGTTTTGGCTTCACAAAATTGTTATTACTGCTGTGGTACTACACAGGATATAAAATGATTCAGTTGTGTAATATATATTCTGTAATATATGGTACAATAGGTTCAATCACTATCCATACGGTCTCCAGGAATGAAATGCTAATAAATGTCTCCCATATAGACGTTAATTTTATGTCTAAATTTGACATTATATATCCAAGAAGTTCGATATTATATTTACTTATAGCAAAGTTGAGTGTAGGCCACTCCAGATTTTTTTTTCAAATGCCCCTTAAATAATCAAACTCTGCCATGAGGAAGAGTCAATTTAATTTTAACAAAGAAAATAAAAAAGGTTCATTTAATTTTACAGACTTTCTAGGTAAAATTTATTGAATCAATTTTCTTTGATTTAATTCTGTGAAGTTAAATCATGAAATAATTTAATGCATCTTTTTAACGAACATATGGAATGCATTTCTTACTCTTTGGTTTTATTGTTATCTGTTGTTATACTCAATAAATAATATAATACATACGATATTATTATAATAAAAAAGCTGTGTTAATTTTGGATTTATCTCTTTTAAGCAGTTGTCTTTGCTGGTCCAGATGTTGTTTTTTGGTCCAATAATATTACAAAAGTTAACCTATTCCAGTGATTGTAAATGGTAGTATTATTGTTTATTTTACATAAACTATTTATAACGATTGTCTTTAAAATGCATTTCTATTAAAATGCTCTGCATAATGATAACATAATATACTAAGTAGAAACCACTACGGGAAATAAGTGCTTTTCTCAGGCTTTTCACCAAATGTCGTTATAAAATAAATATAAGTTCATTTTCTCTTCTTTGGTAACAAAGACATCAGAATGTTTTCAATTTTCCCCTATTTGTTTGTAATAATGTTATAAAGAGAAAAGACAATATTTGAGGAGGGCTATCAATAATACTTAAATATTATATCAACAACAGAACATTTCTCTTAGAGGGAGAGAGAGAGCCAACTCTACGCAGGTGAACTAACTTTGATTAAATTAGCAGTCATTAAGGAAACAGTAGAGAGTATTTGATTAATTTTCTACTCAAGAGTGCAGTGTCAGTAGACGAATTGGACTTAAACTCAGTTTGATTTTTCGAGAAAATGTCTAAAATCCTGTGCTCATTAGTAAAATGTTTAGTTCTACTTCATATAGACCAGGCATTTGTTTTATCAAAACAAGTATTAATAACTTCATCATCAAAAAAAGTATACTAGTGATCTGTAAATTTAGTTCCCAGTTTGCCAACATCCACTGAGAGCTGATCAAATAAAAACAGATTTTGAATCGTAAATGTTGATCAATATTTTCTATAATTTTATAAAATATAATTACTGAATAAAACTTATAATTATAAATTATTAATAAACTTATACAAAAATTTGCAAAGGGAACATCCTGCTTGAGTGTACATTCATACCTATACGAATTGTTTTTATGACACCAACAATGAAGGTTATTCATGATATTATGTATTTGAAGTTTTCTAAGAGATTTGGCGGAAAATCAGTTTACCTTTTACAAAAAAATGACTATCAAGCACAGGTGTTCTCTCTCTGTCAATGATTGACGGACCACTGATTTTCATTATCTGTTGTACAGGTGATATGACCTGTTAATTGACAGGTTGTAAATGAACTCCTTTCATTCATTGCCAAATATGCATGGGCAAGCTTCAGCAAGCTTTGTGTTCCAAGTAATGCAAAAGTTGTTTACATGAATAGGTTAGGAAACTGGTTGTATTATATTTATTGGTGATAGATCACTGTAAAGTTGTACAAGGAAATACAAAATATTTTCATAAATATTATGAAATTGAGAATATCTCACAGCTGTAAAGGACTCTTATAGCACTTCCATTCAGTAGAGAAAGGCTGATATTATTGGTGACGCAAACACAAGGATTGCATCTTAAAATATATACTACTGACAAAAGAAAATTTGCTAGTATTACGTTATTGCTCTGATCAACTGGCCTGCGTTTACTAATATTTTCAACAATGAAAATATTAAAACTAAATTAAAGAAACATCAACAATCTTATCACCTAAATCTCTTGTCCACTAGACTGGATTCAAAATGACTGCCATCTTCACGGAGTGTTTTCGTTATTACTTACACACATTTATACCTATCTATCTATTTTTAATCAATTGCTTATTCGATACCACTTTGACCACATTGCACAAATATGATCAGGTTTTTTACTTATTCATATTTTTCAGTTGTATTTATTTAAGTTTTTTTTATCGCTTTTGTCATCGTCGTTCGTGTCTTGTCTGTAGATTCATCTTTTTCTTAACGTTAGTGTGTTAGTTAGTATTTAAAATGAGTTATGGTTGAATAGTTAGTTTGTTTATAACAGTCTTGTCTATTGTTTTATGTTTAAATATAGCTCCTGTTATTACAAGTTGTAAGTTTTAGTCTTGTTTTGAAGTAGTAAGTCCATCTAGTTCTCTATGCAGTCAGGTCCCATGTCCATATGTTACTAGATGATTAGCGAAGTTGGAATTAGTTTTATTTTGTTAGAAAGTTTCTATGTGTTTTTGAAACTGTTGTCTTAATGTCCTTCCTGTTTGTTCTGTATAGTATTATCCATCCTCCATAGTATAGGGATTGCATTTTATTTTGTAATCTTCTCTGTGTTTGAGTTATTTGTCTTTAACCCTATTGAAATATTTAATTTTTGTTGAATTGAGTTATATTGTTTTGATAAGACGGTTACGTTTTCTTTTAGAAAAAGTTATTTGTTTATACAAATAAACTATATCCAGTAAACTAGGTATCGTATATTAGAAAATATTGTCCAAGGATGATTTTTCTTGGTTATTATTATTTATAATTTTTTATGTCCTATTAGTAACTTTTTTATCTATTATTTTTATTAAATCTGTTGTCAACTGCGATTTCTTTTATTGTATTAAGCTATTTTTAGCTTAAGGAATTTTTATTAGTCTAAACGCAGATAGTTTCTGAGATAGGGGATGTATCTTATTATATCAGTTCCTATTTTTTGTCTATATATTTTTAAGTTAAGTTTATTATCACGTTTTCCTATTGCTCCTCAAGGTCATTGACCCGGTTGTCTTTCTTTTGCTCGTATGTAAATTTTATTTTCTTATGCAAAGAATTTAAATAGATTTGAATTGACTGAATTTTTTCATTATTACCATCATTCACATGTTATCTGTAATAGAAACATTAAAATCCTTCTTCAATGTTTCTATACATTTATTCTCTAAATTCTGTAAAATATTTCTGAAAAAATTGATGATGTTTGGATAACATATTCTCAATCCAACATTAATTCCATATATTTGATTATTAAATTTAAAATAATTTTGATTTAATTTAAATTTAGATAGCTTACTATTTCTTGGATTATCTCAGTTATTTTATGTGTATCTACTAATCTTGTCATTAAATTTAGAGTTTCGTTTACAGTCATGCTGTGATAGAGCTTCTTTATATCAAATCATATTAGTTACGTAGCTTCGTTAATAGTCATATATTTCATTAAAAAATTCGGTTGTATTCCTTACTTTGTAATTATTTGAGAGTTTAACTTTTTGTTTTATTTGTAATATTGTTTTTGATAGTTTGTACAACCAACATATGATTTATTTAAACTACTAACTAGCAACTAACATTAGGGAAAAAATGAAAAGACAAGACGCTAACGATTATGACAGAGGCAATTACAAATTAAAACGTAATTAAATTCATCTGAAAAATAATTAATAGGTCAAGAAATATAATTCTAATTATGTAATATGGTTTAATTGGTATCAAATACGGAACTGAATGAAAAAATAGGTATGAACATGTGACAAGCCGATAAAAATACTTGGTTTGTTGAGAACACTTCCTGAAGTGGAAGATATCCCAACTAGGATTGTACATTCATTTTTAATTCTTATTAGCAAGCTCAGTGGTACTAAATATAACAATATTATATTAAGACTTAAGTACAGTCCACTTCTGATAGACACCAGGATGTTTTTATTAGAATGCCAGATACATCCTGATCATATCGAATATTGCATAAGGAATATACAACGACCTCTAAATCTAAATTTTTGGATGTAAAGAAGTTACTTGTGTATTTACAACAAAGAGAATGATCAGTATTTTGCACTTCGTAATCTTTAACATGCAAGATTAACTAAAACTAATAAAATTGAAAAAGTTAGGAGTAATTATAATAATGTAATTAAATTAATAAAAATAGTTAACGGTCTAAAGCAGGCGTGGGGAACCTGCGGCCTTTAGGCCACATTTGGCCTTTGGAATCATGAAGTGCGGTTTGTTGAGAAAAATATTTCAAAATATAAAGAATTACAATAATGGTAATGAAGAAAAAATATTCTGGCATTTAAGAAGAAGGCTGTTTATTTATCATTACTAAAAAAGTGTAAGTTTTAAGAAAATCATTTTCCTGAGTTAAAAAAGGTAATAAATGAAGGCAATGAGGACACT
Source organism: Hermatobates lingyangjiaoensis (assembly GCA_026182355.1). Taxonomy (NCBI): domain Eukaryota; kingdom Metazoa; phylum Arthropoda; class Insecta; order Hemiptera; family Hermatobatidae; genus Hermatobates; species Hermatobates lingyangjiaoensis. The sequence continues at coordinate 93,544 of JAPFBL010000030.1, read as the reverse complement.
GTTGAATCTTTTGAAAGATTAAAAAACAGTTTTAGATGCATTGATTCAGTAATACAATGATAGATTCAAGGATTTTACAATATAACTATTATATAAGAATTGGCTATGACTGTGTAATTCGTTGTGACATTTTTTGGGAAGTGAGCGGTGCTAAAATGGGCTTTACTCGATAAGAGGTTCCCCATCCCTGGTATAAAACAACATTGTAACACAAATAAATGACTTTTATTCTCAAGTATTTTGTTATTATTCTGAAACATTGGTAGATAGAAGTTCGTCACTCTGATAAATCCTGGGCACTCATTCTAAACACGAATGGGACGTCTTTTATTTTGCAAGTATTTCTCTTCTAAATTAGTTTAATTCAATACTTTTTAAAGTTCTATTTATATTTATATTAGTATGCAGTCTTCATCAGCAATAAAGGGTCAAAGGAAATTAAATGGGTTACAGTAATTTTTAAGTAAAAGTACTTAAAGAATAAGAATGCTTAAGTGTTTTGTATAGCATCGTTACTTGTCTTACTACAAAGTTATAAATTCAAATGCCTAATCATGATTCTTTGAATTGTCCAGATTTTTTATGAGAAAACAAGGCAACTATCAACGAGACTTTTAGACAAAATTCTCGGTAAGGAAGAAAACATTAGAAAGGGTTTTTGATTATGATGAACTGTTAGATCAGAGCTTCTCAACTTTTTCGTTGTCGTTTACCCTGTTAGCTTAATGACACATCTCCATGCACCCTCAACAGAGTTTACGGTTTTAGAAACAATCATAATATGCCAAGTTATTATACGGTTAGATATATAGTTTAATAAAATACCAGTATACCCGTGCCGTCTATAAATGACGGCATAAAATAATTATACATTACTGCCTTAAGTTTCTAACAATTGCCCCAGAGCCAAGTCTCTCATCATTCTATATTAATATTAATATTTTTCAATGTAATTCATATCTCTTTTTTGTAGTCAAGAATGCATGAGCTTTTATTCCTTCTTTTTGCACACTTTATGAATATCACTGCTTCATCTTAAATGTAGTTTAACCGAGTCACAAAAAGTGACCGCGTATTAGGAAACTAAACAATTTTAAACAATTAAACCCATTTTTCAATTACAACTAGTCTGCAATTACTTCACAGTTGGTGCATATAAACTCAATAAACTATCTACTCAAATAAACGCTTTAGAAAAAATCCAAAATAAATGGTTGAAATATATTTCTTATAGAACCTTTATTTCATCAGTTTGTGATACTACTTCTTGAGAAAAGTTCATATTATTTTCATCTTCAAACATAAGGATTTTAATCGCTTGCCTATTTATTTACGATATAATACATGATAATATTAATTTAAGGAATTAGTTTTGCAGATATCTTTCAACTTCCTCTCAATAACTTACGACAAAGAAATTTGTCATTACTTAAATTTTCTAAAAGGCATTATACTTTTTTTTCATCAATTCCGGGAAATATTAGGTTTTTAAATCTTTATGAGAATGAAATAAATATTTTTAACCTTCCCAAAAACTCATTTAAAAAATCAGTGTTATTTATTATAGATAATAATTTATAAATATAAATTAACATGAATATCACCTTCGTCCGCATTTTCAAATGATAAACCAATTTATATCCTAACACTTTAAGTTTATATTTGTGTTAAAAAATATTTTCTGGTGACTTAATATATTGTATCAGTATCATTTTATAAATAAATGTCTATGTTAATTTCCAGTTTATTTTTATCTAATTATTATCATTAGATTTATTTGTATATTAATATTTCTACTTGTAATAGATAATTAAAAAGTTATTTGTATATTTTGTAATTTTATACTATTTATATTATGATCATTAGCTGTATATGAATTTGTTCCAGAAAAGCATTTAATATCTGTACAAATAAAGAAAGAATTATGATAATAAACCTAAATGGTACCAAATTACATAAAATGAAGCTTCTGTGATCTGAAGTACACTTTCGTTAACACGTTAAGCGCTAATTTGCTACGTAAGTACTAATTTTGGCAGCTCTGAACTGAACTACTGAACTCGCAGTCGCAAACAGAGCTGCCAGTCAAATATGTTGTAATTTTTTAAATTAACCTTTTATATCTCCCCAGTTAGACAAAAAATTCCTTGTCTAACTCAAAAAATAAAAACGTCTAACAAAAAAGTTCCTTGATTTGGAACTCATATATATATATATATATATTCCTAGTTCTAGGAATATTGACCCGAGTTTTAAATTTATAAAAAGTGATAATGTTAATTCATCCGACTGAGCCCTTGGAGCGCTAGCAGGTTGTAACCTTCCTTGCATCAGTTGTTATTTATAGTCTTGTTTATCGCTTAATTTCTATTCTAATTTTATTCCATTTTACTTTAGTTTAGTGCTATATATGGTTTTACTTTGTACAGTACCTTCTGTTTTGTTTTTTACCTGATGATGGCTAATGTGAGCCGAAAGCTTGATATAATATAGATAAGTAAAGGTATTCAAAAACTGTGTAGTTAAAATGTACCTTGGAGAGTTACTCCACCAATTAAATGTTCAACACCGGAAAGTGTTCAGAAAAAAGGAACAATTACTGAGAAAGATCGTAAATACTGAAGCCGCTGTGGCCTTCAACAACATTTGTTTAGAAGAAGATTTGCTGCCCATTTATACGAATATACAATATATATATATATATATATATATATATATATATATAGTTCAATATAAACAAAGAAACATAGAGAAATCAGAAGAACACACTTACAGTCTCTAATTTTCGGTTTGAACCGTCTTCAGGAGAGATAAGAGAGGGAAACCAAGCGCACTGGATCAGAGACGGTTGGAGACCAACAGTGTTGCCGCATGCGCGCCCGTTCACAGAAAATAAGGTAGACAGGAATCAATTTATAATTAATTTATAATTTATAATTACATTAAATTAATGGAAATGAAAACAATAAATATATAAAAAAGAAAAAATTGAAAAAATAAGGGAAATTGATACATAAACAAAAGTACTGACTAAGCTATGATAGCTTCATAGATTCATAGCTTAGTCAGTACTTTTGTTTATGTATCAATTTCTCTGTATCAATTTCCCTTATTTTTTCAATTTTTTCTTTTTTATATATTTATTGTTTTCATTTCCATTAATTTAATGTAATTATAAATTATAAATTGATTCCTGTCTACCTTATTTTCTGTGAACGGGCGCGCATGCGGCAACACTGTTGGTCTCCAACCGTCTCTGATCCAGTGCGCTTGGTTTCCCTCTCTTATCTCTCCTGAAGACGGTTCAAACCGAAAATTAGAGACTGTAAGTGTGTTCTTCTGATTTCTCTATGTTTCTTTGTTTATATTGAACTATATTTGTCCGTTTTGGATCGTATTTCCAACGAAAAAAAGTGTATATATATATATATATATATATATATATATATATATACTTTAAAAACAGAAACAAGCATGAATGAAAACTAAATTCCTCAATAATACAAATTTTAAACAGCATTTAATAAATGATGGAATATACTATACTACTATTAATATATTATCATCTAGATTATGTTTTCACGTAACCTCTGAGTTTTTATTATGTATCCCTAGGGGTACATGTACACCTGGCAGAGAAGTATGGTGTTATACGATATCGCTTTACAAATTCAGATAAACTGTGGTAAATCACAGTCAATACTTATGTTCCATAATTTTTTGAACAGCCTAATAAAATATTATCATAATTCACCATTTTTTTTATGAAATTGTCAAACTGTAATATAAAGAAAGAAATAAAATTATATTTCACCGTTAACTGCTTTCTCTTAATATTTCTTTACTACCCACAGTGTACTCGATGTTAAAACATCCTGGTTAATTTGTTTTGATAAAGAATACCCGGAAAATCATTCTAATTGTGTCATTAGATTCACAGGATACAAAATTGCGGAATTATATTTTTAATTTTAATATAATCTAAATTCACAGAAAGGAAACGCATACAAGAGATCACAAAAACTCGCTATTATATTTTGACTGCATCGTCCAAAGTCAAGCAGTGTCTCATAATAATATATATATATATATATATATATATATTTATAATATATAGGTATAAATAGGCAGCAGATCTTCTTTTAAACAAGTATCATTAAAATTAACCGCAGTCTCGGCATTCACGATCTTAAGACTGAGAGATTCGATCCTACGAACTAACCTCCTGCTAACAGGGTTCAACTGGAAAAGGAGTTTGGCCAAGTGACATGTTAAATTAAAATCGATGACTCATGCTTAGTCATTGCTATAAATAGATTAAAAGGATAGTACTGGTTAATATAAAGAGAAGGTCAAAGGTCAATAATGAACAAGAAACAAGCGGTTAGAATAAAAGAGTTGAAAGGTCAACGGTATAACTGGACTAATAGAGAATAAATAGATTAAGAAAATTAATAATAATAATAATAATGTTAATAATAATTAAGATTAATAGTAAACTAGAAAAGATATATTAAATAAAGAGTTGAAAGAGAGTAAGAAATTAATAGGGAAGGTATAGTTAGTTAGAAAAAAGAAAGAAAAGTTTATAGTTAGTTAGTTATAAAGAAAAGAATAATAATAATAAATATAAGAAAAGAAAACGTATTGAGTGCGCAAGCTTTCGACATCACAGATGTCATCGACGGGCGAAGTTGTTCCTAGGAGATCCAGGACGCAAATGGCGTAGGGAAGGGAAAGCAGGCAAGTAGTGGGGGTAAGGGGAGTGTGGGAAGAGCAAGCGGAGCCCAACTGGAGAACAGCTGCAGATCACCTGATGCCGGAGGCCGACTGGCGCCGAGCAGCCTCGGGAATACCGACCGCAGGCCGAGCGCCCGCCCTCACCCCACCCTCCGGTCCACCAGCCCGAGTCACCAGATCAACCGAGCTACTATTATCAGCAGCACTATGTGGCGTTACACTCAGTCCGGTATCCCGCTGCACGTCACCGCTTACTACCATACATGCTGGGAATGACGAACATGTCTACCATCTGGCAGTTAAGGGAAGGCTTCTTAGACCTAATGTAGAGTGCTTCCAGGATTTTTAGGCGGTTAGGGTCACTTTGCAGTTGAAGGACTTTGGTTCCTTCGACTAACTTCTCCCTAGTGAGACGAGTACCATGGACTTCTTGTTCATGCTGTTTTGGTCCACCAGCAGACAGATGTAGGGTAAGACGCCTCGAGAGCTTCGTGTTTGTCATGCCGATGTATGTAGAAGGCAGGGCTGCACAGTTCCCTGAATTACAAACATATTCATACACGAGATGACTTTTCTAGAGCTCTGGGGTGACACACTGGGGGCTGTTCTTAAGAACAACATTACTGGTCTTATTGTTCTTATAGAATATTGTTAATTTAAGCTTATCCTCCTCCGTCGTCGTTGAAACGTGCTTAAAGACGATATTTCGCAACGCTTGTTCATCTTGCTTGTACTGGCTGCTCATGTATGCCCTGTAATACAAGCGTATTACTGGATACCTCTCCTCTGAGGCATCTTTGTTCTCTGTAGTGCCATACCACTTCTTAAGGCATTGATTGATAGTTTTTCTCACATGATTATTGGAATAACCATTGTTACCAGGACCTGGGTTGCTTTTTCCAACTCCGAGTGGACATCCGACCATTCACTGCAGTGAGTTAGAGCCCTTCTTACATAAGCCGCATAGTATATATATTAATATATAGTATATATATTAATATATAGTATATATATTAAGCCCTTCTTAATATATATAGTATATACTTAAAAATCGGAATGACGATCAAAACTGGACACAATACGGGTTAGAGGTGGTTAGAGGTGGTTAGAGGTTACGGGTTAAACATGAAGAAGAGTAACACACAGAGTAAAGAAACACACTTACAAAACTCAAATGTTTGGGCGATCCGTCTTAAAGATAAAAAAGTAAGGGAGACCAAGCACGTCATAGACGCAACGGTAGTGGTCTATAACATGCGTGGTCTAACTTTTTCTTTTCTCATGAAGACGGATCGCCCAAATATTTGAGTTTGTAAGTGTGTTTCTTTACTCTGTGTGTCACTCTTCTTCGATTTGGAACTCATATGTATATATATATATATATATATATATATATATATATATATATATATATATATATATATATATATATATACTTTAAAAACAGAAACAAGCATGAATGAAAACTAAACACTAGAACTGCTATTAATGTTTCGACACATTTTAACGGTCTTCCACAGGAAAGGAAGTGATTCAGGGAAAAGGTAAAAGCCAACTGAATAGCTTCTACAGGAGCTACTCAGATTAACCATAACGAAAACAAAAAATTACTAGGAATAGGTGGAAGGTAAAAAACTGAAAATAATTAATAAGAAAATAAAAGTAAATTAATTCAATAGAAAATGAATAAAAAAATAGACTACAAATATTAACTAAATTAAACAAATATTTAAATGATAATAAAGTTAATTAACAAATGAATGGAAATAAATATATATAACATAGTTTAAACATTTCAGAATACAACCTAACTGTTCAGATTGGTACCAGGATATAAACGACAGAACCCTTCAGAAGCACTTAAAGTAACAAATTATTGTGTCAAGAGTCATATTTTAGTATTTAAACTCTTAGCATTCATTAAAGCTGAGACTATGAGAATTGGCGTGAATAGTAACGGTTAGTGTACAATTCTACTAGGACTATGATTATTCATGAGTAGGCTTAACATAACGTTTGCTGAACTTACATAGAATGCATCACACTGAGTACAGTCCAATCGGTAGTCATTACCACTAGAGTTCCAGAAGGAAGAATTATGTTTATGACAACTGTTATGATTAAAAAGAGAAGTAGACGCAGAAGCTGGGTTGATCATATATATATTTATATATATATATATATATATATAAATATGGTTATGCTCCTAATTTAATCAATACTCGTGTTGCACCTGCTGAAAAATTCGCTGAGCGTGGCTATCGTCTTAATTTAATCAATAGTTGTGTCTTACCTACTAAAGCCCATTACCGTGCTAAGTCTAAGAGGGATCATGGTAATTCCACATTTTTTAGAACTACCACTAATTTCCTGGTGCTCATAGGCTGGGCTCCATTATTAAGGAGTATTTTCCCATTCTTTTATGTTCCCCTTCCACTTTTTCAAAATCAGTGAACCATTTAATTTCTCCCAACAACTTCTCAATCTTAGATGTGTTTTTTCCTAAGTCTCCTTATGAGGTTGGTGATATACGTCAGTGTGGTCGTCGTAACTGTCAGACTTGCATCATAATTAATCCTGATTCCTATTCCACTTCCTACCCTAACATTTATGTCTATCCGATAAATGCCAAGATTTCCTGTATTTCTTGAAACTATATCTACCATCTGGACGATACACGGTGTGATGCGCTTTATGTTGACTTTCCTTTACTAAGCTGAGCCTGAGTATGTATGGTTATAGGGCTTCTGTTGGTCAGCACAAAAACCTTCCTGTTGTCATCCACGCAAACTCTCACGGACTTAAGTTCAATGACTGTTTCCGTGTACAAATTCTTAAACAGATCACAGATTCCAACACCATTGTTTCCTTAAGAGCTTCTGAAAAGGCACATACCAGTCTCCTTGGTCCTACAATAACTCCTGGACTCAATCTCAAACGTTAGAATAATTGCTATTATTTTTTAACTCTCCTCTTTTGAATTATTAATTTTTTTATACTACTTAGCAATTTATATTTAGTTCTGTTTTTTTATTTCTTACCCTTTTATTTTGTGATCTCTTACTCGTTTTATTTGATTTTACTTTATTATTTCTTCTATTTATATTATTTAGTTTTACCTTTAGTTACTTTATTTTTTGTCCCTTTCCCTCCCTGACTATGTTGGGAGTACTTTATTGTAAAAACTGGAAGGGATTCTCCAGTGTGGTTTCACTCTTCAAGCGAGTCACATCTGCTTTTCTGATGACGACGATTCGTCGAAATATCAAAGCGAGTTTTTGTAGTGCTTTCTAAGTGTTATTTTTTTGAGTTTGATTTATATATATATTTAATATATTAGTTAATAACATTTTCACAATGCACATGTGCAAACACATTTGTGGCGCAGTGAAAATGCTTAATTTTAGCCCATTAAGGAAAAATTTTTAAAAACTCTTGTTTAGAAGATCACATACGAACACAACAGTCTTTTAAAACTTAAGTTACGTGACATAACATAACATTAATATTTTTATTAAATTATTGCCCCGAATTGTAACAGGGAAAAAAACCAATAACACGCATTTTGGTTGAACTATAAAATTAAAAATTCCCTGTTGTGTACAAATTTCACGCTGACTGTGAATGAATGTTAAAACTTTATACGGTTTGATGAATATAATTTAATTTAAGCACTACCAAGATAGTCTCAAGATGTAGGCAGAAGTGAAGAAAACGATCCTTTCAGTTTGCACAGAATGAAGAAAGCCAAAAAAATGGCAGAGAATCATTTTAATATTTTTAACCAAAGTGAGAAGCTGAAAATTAAAAAGAATAAATTTTCAATCTTATCCATTCACAAAACATTCTTTGTTCAAAAGATATTTTAACTAAATGGCCGAAAATAATAAACAGATCAACTCTTCTAAGTGATTCAGTTTTGGCTTAGTGAAAGAAATTAAGTTAAAATAAGAAAATAAAAAAAGGACTGAATATACTAACATTTTTATTAATCTTCGTTTACTTTAAAGTTCCTAGGCTGAAAGGTGAATATACAGTAAGAATGTTCGTTAGTCTTAATACATTTTGTGGTTTGTCCGTGACTTCACGTGTGCTAGCTTGACCTTTGTGGGTATATAAGTGGCGACGGTGGAGATGACAGTCAGTGATTTGGCAGCACTGCTTGGGAACTGATCTCTCATTGAAATGGTAATTATAATTTTTTTTACTGAATAATTGTGGCTCTAACAGTGACACTTGAACAAAAAAAAAGCTAGAGGCTTAAACTCTTTGAATAAAAGAAATTAAATTTATTCATTTAATGAAATTACGTAATAATAATAATGATTATTAGTTACGAATAATAATTGAATAAATTAAATATACTTTATTGATATAAATGAAGTTACGAAATAATAATGCTAAAGTACATATATTATTGATAAAGTTATGTGATAATAATGATAAGCGAGTTTAAATGAAGTGAATTCTACAAAAATATAAACTACGTATATTAACTATTTTGTTGGCATTATAGGTTCTGATGTCTTCTTCTGATGAGGAATATCGTACATTTCGAGAGGACTTTTTAAGTGGAAAAGTCACAGTTTTTTTGAACCTGGTGAGAGTAATTACAATTTAGAGCCAATTGATGCAGGCGATGGAATTGCACGTAAGCACGATTTATTGTATGAAGATACCACATCTGTAGAGGATATTAGGAAAGCAGATAGAATAGCGATAAAAGACTTTAGTTTAGATTTTATAACTAGTGGCAACTGACATTCCGCTGTGGGTGCTATTGGTTTAGGTGTGAAATATACGACAGAAACAATAGCTGGACGAATAATAAATTCTAATTTACAGGCCACAAACGCAAAGATGGCAGAGACTACAACATTAGGTAACGTTCGCTGGGCATTCAAGAGAACGACAAGAAGACGTGTACGGGAACCGCAAGAGGAAACATCGACACCCACGCGAGTAGGAGAAACGAGTGGAAATGCCGGTTTGTTTGAGGCACACGACAGTGAAACACACATATCGTCTACTATTATAGACAATGAAACGCTTCTAAGAGCTAGACGAGATGTTGGGGGAACTGGAATTAATGTTAACTCTGGTTCTAGTGTTACTGGTAACGCTTGTAATGTACATACAAGCTCAACGAGCTGGGCAAGCCGACTTTTCTTTTGAACATATACATTTAATAAACACTTGGGGAAATGCATATACTATAAAATCGTTACTCCTGGCACTACGGTCCAAACAACAGTAATGCTTACGAGCCTTGCGTGTATTCCGGTAAATGTTACTTTACACTTTTTATTCGTGTATTGAATTGCACATTCTTGGGAAGGGGTCCTGATTGCAAATTATAATGACGGGTGTTCTATTTATTATATTTTTATTTTCATAATTTATATTAACACTCATGGGAGTTCCCGAAAATAATAATTTTAACGTTTCAAATGATGCTAGTTCTACATTGTGTTCATCATAAGTTAATAAATTGCGCCTTACACAGTCTTGAAAGAAAAAATGATTAAAACGATTAAAGCTGCCAATTTGCCCCGTATTTAGCATTAGATGTGAGTTTCAAGATCTTCGGGCGATCCACACGTCGTGGACAACATATCGTTGTCCATTGAATGAATATTTGATAAAAGCATTTCGGAATCCATTGTGTCTCCCGTCGTGGAAAAATTGTGCAAAAGTTCTTCAACACCGCTTCCAATATCTGAGGAAAGGGCATTGGCTTTATTAAAACCATGCGTGATAAGGATTTAATAATATGTTTCAAAGTATTTACATCTATTAAGTCGGCCATTACTCCCGCCAAAAAAACTCATACTATTGATTTCGAAGAGAGTTTTTTCTTGCTCTTCTTCTTTGCTCAAGTCGTACTGTCTCTTGTGGCTTGAACATCTTCCTGTTGTGAGAACATGTCTTCTAACATTGCCTACGTCATGTCGGGACATTGAGTTTCCTACATAAATCATACGTTAAATATATAGACTAATAGTTTTCGGGCTCTTTTCTATTCAAATGTCAGTGTTTAAGCCTTTAGCTTTTTTTTGTTCAAGTGTCACTGTTAGAGCCACAATTATTCAGTAAAAAAAATTATAATTACCATTTCAATGAGAGATCAGTTCCCAAGCAGTGCTGCCAAATCACTGACTACCATCTCCACCGTCGCCACTTATACACCCACAAAGGTCAAGCTAGCACACGTGAAGTCACGGACAAACCACGAAATGTATTAAGACTAACGATCACTCTTACTATATAGTTTCCTTTAATTATATCGTTCAGTTTAGAGATATTTTTTCAATTTTCTTCCAAAATGTTAATACTCTTTGTGTTTAGTTATCATTTTAAGAATATTTTTACTAACAATATGAACAGAAATATTCAAGTGCAACAAATATCTGATTTCTTTAAATTATTTAAACTAAGAAATGTATTTCTAGTTTGTTTATATGAAAATTTTTCAATGTTATTAAACACATTAATTTTTTTTAATCTTTTATTATAGAGTTCTTTCTCTTCAATATATCTTCATATAGTTATTTTAAGAAGCACATTTACATATATGTATGTTGAAAAATAATCTTAAAAAATAGTACAAACCTATAATAGAAAATATTTTTACTTAAATCGTTAACTGAAGAACGAGTGGTTTTTGCTTTTGCTTGATTGTAACTGTACTCAAATTATACTTTGGATGAAGAAAATAGTAAAAAATCAATTATTATCTATTGTGCCGATATAATTTAATTTTTACAATTGTGTATATTCCATAAAAAAACATACTCAACAGAATTAATACAATAAAGAACAAGTTAATTGAGAAAGATGATTTTTTTTATTTAAGTCGTTCTGAATGAAATAATACGAAGATAACATACTTCTAATTCTTGTAATTAAAATATTAAAACAAATGTTTTTTTAAGAATATTATGAAATAATTCTTTTAAAAAGGTTATTTACCTTCCTCATTATCAATAGTACATTAAGTGATATTAAATATTTGCTTCTGCGAGTAAATATAAAGGTTTAAATGTAAACATACCAAATATCAGTAGTTTTAATTTTCTTTAAAATGATTATACTTTTTTTTAGAAAACAAATACATCTAATTATATCACATTAAGAAATAAAAATATGATTAAACCATTTAAAAAGGAATGCTATATATTTTTGTACTGATTCCTTATATATTTTCTTGATTTAACATTTATGAAGTAAAAGATAAAAGTATAATTATAAATAAGAAAAAATTAATATAATCTATTAAGAGAACGACTTTTGTCTGTTAGTCATTTGCTTCTTAAATATTAATAACATTATGGTTAAATGAAAGTTTTGTACAAACTGGCTTGTAATTTAAACTTGATTTTAAAAAATGGAAGTCAATAAATTTTTAGTGGCTTTTGATGAGGTTTAAACAGTCTAAATAATATGTCCTGAAAAATACTTGAAATGAGTTAGTTATTAATAGAAATCTGAAAAAAGTAGAAATGTCTGTAATAATTTTAATGTTAGAAATATAATTTTGTCTGTTTAGAAATGATTGTGACATCAAATCAATAATAATGAGTGTTCAATATTATGTTCAAGAAGTTCATCTTAAGCCATTTATAAGGCCGGCTTGAGTAGAGTGAAACAGGTGAGTTTATAAAAAGTACATATTTGTTTTAATATTAACAAATAACAAAATAAGACGGACATATACGATGAGATAAATAATTTTTTTATGTTCAAAGCGTTGCAGTTATCTCTGCAATGATAAGTTTATTTAAATTTTAAATCAACGAAGACACACTAAGCACATGATGAAATAAAGTACGTTCTTTAATTCAACAAAAATGAAAGATTTAAAAGCTGCATATATCCCACGAAGTATGAAGTACTGGTCCCACAAATAATGTTCTGTTTTATCCTTAAGAAAAATGTACACTAAAGCCAAGCATATGTCTTATTAAAGAAGTGTATTCTGCAAAAGAAAAAAGGTCGACACTATGATTGTAGACTTTCGTGTTAATATCTGTATTATACGTGGTGCATGTTGGTCACTAAGTCTGTGACAGCTGGCTCCAAGCAAGGGACACATGTTCACTAAGTGGTGTCTCCGGAGGGAGCTTTTCGTGCCGATAGTCGAGGAGGAAGTGGCATGTACCTGGGATATCTGTGGGAAAGCCTGATGGTAGACACTCTCGTTCTCTTGCCTCGAAAGTAAATCCTGGACAGTCTTGCAAGCACCTGGAATATCAAATTCCACCAAATGAGAACTAACTTATACCTGCAATTAGAGGTCTTCATTCATTACTGCCACAAATTGTGATCATTGATCTATAAAATAGATGCACAAAAACATATTTTACTACAATTAAATTAATCTTAAAGCCCATAATTTTCTTGGAAAATGCTAAATTCATGTAACAAGCATAATTAACACATTCTTTTCAGAAAGAATAGCGTAAGAAACTGGAAGTAACAATTTTCATGCAAATAGTAAAAAAAAATTCTGGTAAAGATAGCTACAGGTTATGATTAGATAGATAACGCTTTTCTAACTAACCTTTACAGTATTCATAACTAGTAAAAAAAAAAGAATATAGCAATGAGAATTAAATCTTGAACGTAATAATTATTTCATTGCATATACGACGCCAAATAGTCAGCCAAGAGTTGAACAAAAACCTAAAATAACCTCAAAGATGTTATTGCAAAGGACAGGCGAGGGATTATTAGGTGTAAAAGTTTATTTAAACGTGAAGTGTGATTGATTTCATGACTCACTGAGATTGCTATTTTCAAATAGTATACAATTTTAATGGATAGTATAAGGATTTTGAAACTTTAAAGCATGATTTTTCTTTTAGTCGCAAATAGTTGACCGTTAATGCACCTTATTTTTAACCATCGTCAGTTTTCAACTGTCACTTAACATGAACGATATTTGAGAACCTCCAGATTTCTCAGTCTTCCACTTAGGGTTATCTTACTGGGAAGTCGTTTCATTTTTTTTTCGATTCAGAAAAATCGTTTTTTAACCGATTCGGATCACTTTTAACATTTATTATTTATATTTTAGTTTCTTTTGTTTAACATTCGTATAAATGCAAACAAAAGTGCTTTAAAAGTTCGTTTATCACCATTCCTGAACACTTTGACCCTGAAGGACAAATCATTTCTACGATTATCGTATACATATTAAATATCGACAAAAAGCCCAAAATCACAGTGAGTTTAATTGAAATTCTGTGAAATGATTTCTAATAAATAACAAAAACCGTTTTTTTTTTAAAAAAGTGTATCGCAAAAATTGCATTTGGTGTCGAGTTTACTGACTCGTCTTAGGGCTACATCAGTAACTTTTTATGTAAAAGGGTGATTTTAACTCTTTTAGTTTTTGATATATTCTGCTCACATACGCACACAATAAACACACCACACATACACTCACGCATATCAGTTTGCGAATCTTATTTATTGGTTTCAGGATTTCTTAAAACATAAGAACTGATACCAATAACACAGAACTGATATTGAAAACTTGATGTCAGAATTTTGATCGTAACATTATACTTTTATACCTACATATTTCTTATAGAACGTAAATGAAAGTGAAAATGCATTATTCTACCTGAATCAGCGGGAAGATACTTCAGTAAACTTAAAATGGTAAGAATTATTCGAGAGCTTGATTAGCTGAGGATAGCCTTAGCAATTTAAATTTACTTTCAATTGAATAGAGACCAGAAAAAATTAAAAAATCTAAAAATTGTGAAAAAATTAGATATCGAATAAATTATCTGATTTCCTGTCGAAAGGCGTAAATGTAGCATAATTTTTACTTTTTGTTTTATTCAAATTAATATTCAGCGCAAACATCACCATTTTTGGATTGTGGTTACTTTTTTAGTTGTATTTTAAACAATTTTTTAAGTAGCTATTTTTCTGAACTACTATCTTTGCTTTAAATTACCATCAATGCTTCGTAATATTAAATTACACAATTTTTAATTATTTTTTTTTTGAATGAATAAGACTACTTAAATGTTGAATTTCTTTAATTCAAATTTATTTTTTATTGTGTCTATTTGCACATTGATGAAAGTCTATTACATTGTTGACTTTTTTTAGTCAATAATGTAAGTAATGAAAGTTGTTTGTAGGAGGTGGTGGACTCTGTTTGGTCTCATAGGGTTTTGCATGGTTGTATCAATAACATACGGGTACTATGAGTATTTTTTCGTGATAAAATTTACCTTTTTCTTGTAAAAGGGTAGAGATAAAGAAAAAGGTAAGCTGCAGTTATTTATTCCCTTATAGCTCTATTAATCCTATCTGAAGTGTGTCAGGTACAGAATGTCAGGCAACATCTACTTCAACCGAAGAAGAAACAATTGTGAATTAAGTATATTGACGTTTCCTTGAAACCTGTTTGTAAGTTCTCTCTACAGTGACTGAAGTTAATCTTTAACGCTTGAGAAATTGCTTGTCCATGTCCTGTCGTTTAAAAGTGGGAGACAGTGCTATCTCCCAGTTGACTTTTTCATATCAAAAAAGCTAAAACTAAATAACTTGTACAAGCTGGCCTATAGTTTGAAATTTTAAACTTATTTCAGTTCAATAGGGTCTATAATGAAAGCTAAACCACGAACTCAGCTATTATTATTGAGTTCTGAAATAGACTTTACTTTAATAACCATGACAACAAAAATTACTTTTCTAAACTCATAAAATCGCTTGAGCAATTTCCCTTTACTTATCTATGGTACTTCGCAATCATAGACAAGGGTACAACATTCTGCATTAATTCATTCTTAGAAATATTTAAATCATCCAAGACTTAGGACCTTGATTTAATGAATTGGTAAATACCAATACAATTTGATGGACATAACTTGAAAACTTTTAGCATTTGCATATACCGTTTTAAAGCTATATGCAAATTGAGGCTAATTTTTATAGCTTTATAAATCAGGCTATAAAATACAATGATACTGTTATGTTTTCTTTACTCTGGAATTTTGTTTCCTTTTTGTTCTGACCATAGTAGGCGCTTTATGTGTTGCTGGACTATTTTCAACTAAAAGATTGACGTTTTTTATTAAATTTTTCACTTCGTAAAAAATGTCCTTGCCTGATCTGGTACATTTCATAACTTGTAATCCAAGTAAAGCTTGGTAACATTAGAATCAGAGTTAATACTCTGCACAAAGACGGTAAGCAGAGCTAAATCTGCCACATCTGTACTCAAGTTTATGGTTAATGAAAAAGTTTTGAACTGTGACAAGAACTTCGTTAGACTTGACTCTGTTCCAATTTTCAATCCTTTAATTTTTCTTGTTTCTGTTCAGTTTATCTTTGCGAAATAAACTAATTTTCCAAGTATTTCATCTTTCCCGAACATATTACTTCAGCTAACAAACATTCTTTTACAAATTTCTCACCAATGTAGTTCTCTAAATAATTAGCAATTTTTTCAGTAAAAATATAAGTAACTCGCACAATATTATTATTCTCATTACATTTCCTGATAAAAAACAATTTATATGTTCTACAAAGGCGTTTTACAATTTTTCAAATTCGTCTTAGTCGATCCCTAAGATTATCATCTTCGAAATGTTTTTTATACTAATGTGTTTTAAAGTTATACTAATTTGAAATAGTAATAGTCTCTGAACAAATGAGTCATCTTGGTTTTAATTCCATAGTAAGAAAAAATATGGAATGCCGTCAATTTATATTGGAAAAGTAACATGACTATGTAAAAAAAAGTAATATTTTTTTATTTGGCATACTTGAGGTTTAGGTTTCTGGAGATTGTATTTTTGGCGTTGTGGGTCAAGGAGGTCAGTTTAATGTGAAAACGAAAACGAACTCTCCTCTTCCAAACTTGGTAGAAACAGGAATGAATGGTATCATCACTGTAATTCTGTAGCCACCAGCCTCATATTTAAGTCTGATTTTCGATATGTCTACCAGTTTATAGAGTGGATATGTGTAGCCACATATTATTAATGGTGATATTAAATATTTACCTTTCGAGATATCTGTTTTATTCATGCAAATATAATCTCACTTATATTATTATATCACTAGTTATTATTGTTTAATTTCATTATATAGAAAGCTTTGAATATAAGAAAAAGTTTAAAAAAATACTTACTGATAGGTAGTTGGGCTGATATTGATTCTTAAAGGTTCACTTCCTGATTCAAATTTATTAGCAATAGTAACGTTATTTCCAAAGAGGCAGTACCTGGGCATTGTAACACCAACTATACCCGCAAGCACGGAACCTGTATGCAGGCCAATTCGCATCTGTAACATAAAAATCCTATGTATTAATTTTATGTTTAACTAAAAAATACATACTCACCTACATAATAACTCACCATTTACGTTCACAAACAAATTGTTAAAAATAAAGAGAGAACATTAGCATATCCGTTAAGTGTCAATGCATTATCAATCCCTTAATCAGTACTCGAATTTCTCGGTAAGTGGCTAAACACATATGTTTGGGAAATCAATATTGACTTAACCAAATAATAGTTAAGACAATATATAATGGTTATACCTTAATGGCATTGGTATTCTCCTGAAGTACCGAATATTAAAAGCTGATGGCAACAAGTAGAGGTCAGAAACTATCATAGTTAACAAAAATGATGTACCACTTAGTATACATGGAGTTGTCAAATGAAGATTTCACATTGTCCTGTCTACCACTTAGTGAATTACGTTTAGCACGTGTGTCATATGCTATACTCTATGATATAGAAGACAAATACATATACTAGAAAGTATACTATACTATATTATAGTATAAAAAGATTTCACATAAACACGTGAAATAACAATCAATGATCAAACCACAATATGAAAATGGGAAAACAAGACTAAGATCTTTCAACCGTAACAAGCGGTCTTTGTCAGAGTCAAAAACCCAACAGTTGGGTATGAATACTATAATACTTACAATATAAGCAACTGAACAAATGGAAATGCTAAGGTATTATATTTGTTTTAGTCAAAAAATAGCCATTTGGAACAAAAAGAAGTTGGAACCAACATTTTCTATATGTTGGTATTGAGTTTTTTGTAATTTTTAATTTGTTATGGATTACGTAAGTCAGTTCATGAAACACATAAGAAGTTTTATGCGGGAACACAAAATACGATTACATTTCTACCATAAAGAACAAATCGAGTAGCCGTTATAAGATTCCATTCCATTTCAACATTTCTATTCTATTGTCATTTCTGTAAAAAGGATAAAAGAGAAATCCTTATGAACAGAATACCTAAATTCACTTACGTCAGTAACAGTAATTCTAGTCAGCACAATAGTTCATTTCTGAAACAATATTCTAATTCCAAACCAGTCACTTCTTTCATGACAGAAGTTGAAAAATTCTTTCTACCTATTTATACATTACGTACTCGCATATCTAACTTATAATATATAACCTTCCTTTCACTGGCACTCCGTTTTAGTACTTTCATTTATAACATATAACGTATTACATAACTTATAATTATATAACGTATATCAAATATTTAATCTATTAATACTATTGACTACCTCATTGATTTTGTTTAATATGTCACTTGGCCAGCTCCTTTTCCAGTTGAATCCTGTTAGCAGGAAGTTAGTTCGTAGAATCGAATCTCTCAGTCTGAAGATCGTGAATGCCGATACTGCGGTTCACTTTAATGATATATATATATATATATATATATATATATATATATACACTATAAACAGAATTCTGTGTGCTAAATTCAATCAATGAATGAGTAAATGTTTCATTAGCTTGTTATAACACCAAATATGAGTATTTCATTTCACCACGTATGTCTGTATATATGCGATCTTATAGCATGATTATAGTAATTGCAAGTTAAAAATATTGTTGTACATGCTGAAAACACCATACCATGTAATTGAAAACACCACACCAAAAAAGAAAGATTTATAAACAGATACATACATATATATATTTCGTCAAGGTACAAATACTTCATTTGTTAGTGTGATGAAATCTTAAAACTTTATCTGTTTATTTTCCTCATACATAATTATTATACATAATTGTTTAGTACAGAAGCAAATCTAACATTTTTAATATGTTATGTTAACTTACGACAAGGTTGCAGGTGAAAGTTTTTGAAATTGATCTCGAAGTTCTTAGTAGTGGTCACTGATTGCTTTGATCTTGATGAAAATCGGCGGAGTTTTTGATTTTCCATTTTGGGTTCGTCTTTTTTGTTGATTTAATAGCTCCTATTTGCTATTTTTATAGTTTACAAGGTTTTACTTTGTAACGCACGCATGCACGAAGAGGTGCGTGAGGAGCGCGAGGTACATAAACGAACCAGAGTCTATTGTCCAAAGTCAAAAAAATAAAATGTCATCACGATAAAAAAACTACAAACTGCAGCTAATCTACCTAACAAACCAAAGAAGACTAATACTAACATTCAAAATGAAAAAAATAAGAAACAATAAGTGAGGAGGAAGATCTCGCAGTCAGGAAAGCAAAGAAGTGACGTCACAAGTGATATTAGCTGTATTTCTTTAGACTCAATTTAATAATTTCATTATTAATTTAGCAAAAAAAGTTGTTTTTAATGGTTTTCTAACTTTTGACTCTGAAGTATAATATACACGCGGATCGCTTGTAAATTATACCACTTAACAGCATATTTGGGATACTGCAACCTTTTGCCTTCACATATACGCTTATATATATATATATATATATAAAATAAAAAGATTTCACATAAATACGTGAAACATTAGATTTTTTTTTTTGACCCTGATGAAGACCTCTTGTTACGGTTGAAAGATCTTAGTCTTGTTTCCCATTTCATATTGTGGTTTGATCATTGCTCTTATATATATTTAAAGTAAGCAGTAATGTGATTCCAAAGTAGATAATTTTTTAAAAACATATTTGTTTTTTCATAAAAAAAATTAATATATTTTTTATGAAAAATAAAATATTATGACTTTATAATAGAAGACTTATTTGTAATACTTTTGGAGGATCATACTTTTAATGTATAAAACGAAAGATGTTCCCCATGTTTTCTCTCTCATTATCGCTCATGATGGGAATCCAAACACTAACTATTCTCAGAGCTTTTAGCAAAGCTAAAGAGTATATTTTAAGATCTTAAAAGATTTTATATTTCAGATATCACGTCGCCATCTTCAGGATATTAACTTTTACCATTAATAGAAAATTTAAACACATTGGATGAAATCAAGCTGTTTCTATTTTAACCCCATTTGTATCAACTAGTTAAAAAACAGTCGGAGTTCATTGGATAAAGGGAAACACTGCTCTGAATCAAATATAGCAGTCACCTTGATTACATCGCTTCCTGTAATCCATCAACTTCTGTGTTGATCAACAGTCGTGTTGAACCTATTTTACATTTATGAATACATTTTTAATCTTTCATAATTATTCAACTTCTTACTTGTTTTCCTTTCCTTACTGCTATCAGATCTTCTTCATTTCTATATTCCTAATTTTTTCTATTTTATGTTTTACGCAAGGGAAGCTTTCTACATAGTTTCAATTATTTCATTTTATTTTTTATAGGTTCTGTTTATAAACTAATGAATTCTGGTTTAAAGATTAACAGTGTACAATAACAGTAATGCATTCATGCTAAATGTTTAATTAATTGTTTTAAATAATTCATAAATAAAAAGGAAAAAAAATAATCAAGTACAAATTTCTTCTCTTGCAAAACAAATATTAGAAAAAAATCACCAATATTTGAATTGAAGGGAAATTATGATAGCGTAAAAAGAAAAAATGGATAAGAAATGGAATAATTTTGATGTTCTGGGATTTATTTCTGAATGAGTGATCTAAGCACCATAACTCTGAATAAACTTAGATGTTATAAATCTAAGTTTATTTACTTGTACTGTTCCTTTGTACAAGTTGATGGAGTATAATAATCAAAGTAATGTGATCTATTAGATTCTTGGACGAGTTGGACGAGAGTGTTCTTTTGTACATAGCAGTGTTTATTTGGAACAAATGCAGTTAAACGAGAAATAAGTTGACTTTACCAAGTAATGTTTAAATGTTTTCAGGGATGTTCATTATGCTATCCAGGTCTTTTAGTAATTAGGTGTTTTTGACAGGCAATTACTATTTCTTGTAATTCAACTTAGGAGGTAATTGGATTTATGTAAGGAGTGAAATTTCAGTGAAGCGGGCTTGACTAACAAAGTTAGTTGTTAATACTTCTTTGTTTCATCACTTCTAAATTGTTGAAACACATAGTAGGAAAAACACATAAATCCAAAACATAAATTGGATTTATGTAAGGAGTGAAATTTCAGTCAAGCGGGCTTGACTAACAAAGTTAGTTGTTAGTACTTCTTTGTTTCATCACTTCTAAATTGTTGAAACACATAGTAGGAAAAACAAAAGAGTAATGTTCCCATGAAATTTCAAGGTTATGACAAATAATATTAGTCTAGAACAGAGGTCACCAAACTGTTTTCACTGCGGGACGGATAATTGAAAGCCAGAACGAAAGCTCTGAGAATAAAAATGAAAAAATAATTTAGCATTGCATGTTAATCATGGGTGAGTGTCACACAATGAAGGAAAAAAGAAAAGCAACCAACATATTTATTTAATACAAAATCATCAAAGAAGCTAAATCATCAAAAATCATCACAAAAGATAGTTACATGAGACATAGTATGAGTTTTCAAGATATCATCAATGTTTGTTTTGAATTGGCGTCTAATCAAGGGCACTGCTTTCAAATATTCATCAGTCAACCGCGGTCGATGTGTTGACTTTACATGCTTCATTTTAAAAATATTTACTCAAAGACATAAGTTGTTCCAAACTGTGATGCCACGCCAGCCTATGGAAAAAACTTTCCATACTAAAGTTCTTTATTTTTGAAAAGACATCATGAGATAAGCAGTAAAATGTAACAAGATTTCCTTAACTGCTCTGCTCTTTCAAAAAGCCATTTGCTTTCAAATCAAGAAGCTCCATCTGTAGTTCAACTAGCATGCCATCAAGGTCATAGGAGTCACTGGTAAAGCTACGGCTCACCAAAGGTAGGGGAGAGCTGTGACAAATGCGACACCAAATTTTATTCTTCGAAAAATGTCTATTTAATCTTTCATAGAAAAACTGCGCTTTTGTTCAACAGATTTGATTTTTTACAACAATAATGAAATAGGAAAAGTGGCACAGCAAGTTGAAAGAACTAAGAAAAGTTTTTGGTATTCTTAAGATGATATTTAAATTGAAATGTTATTACACAGTTTCGTGTCCCATCCGCTGAAGCAATTGCAGTACTTTCGGCGGGCTGGGGCCTGCGGGACGTAGTTTGGTGACTCCTAGTTTAGAGCTATAGACTAATTTTTTTATTGGCCTCTTTCTACTTTTTTTACACCTCATGAACTTTGTTTAGTTTGTTTAGTTCATTTCACCTGTTTCGCTGTTATATTTTGTAAGATCTATTTGCTCAATTTTGAATATATAATTAATTTTCAATATCTTTTTGCAAAAGTCACTTAAATTATATTAACAAAGTTTTAATTCATTTAAGACATAAAGGTTGTAATAATATTTTTTAGTACTTAATAATATCATATTAATAAATATGATCATAATTATTAATATGATCAACTGCATCATATTTTTTTTACATTAATGATAATTCATCATTAACTTAATTTCAGCTCAACTTAATGGTTAAGAAAGTTACGTTAATTACTAGCTGTAGTTAGTAAATATATTTTATTCCAATACTTCTGATGATTTCAAGGTCAATTATATATTACAGTTAATCTAGAAAACAACAGAAAAACGGACTTTCATTTGCCTCTAGAAGCTAGCACCCTCTCCATCTTCGCTCAGGCAGACAAATAAATATAATTATTATTATGTTTAAGATGGAGTTATTTTGTTATAACACTTTGTCATTTCTGTTCTATCTTTCATTAAATTTTACACAAACTCTGAATTTGTTAAAATTAATCTACTTAATAAAATGAATATAATTCATACAAATAGATTTATGGCTACAGGCGTGAGATTAAAAAAAAAAACATTTTAACAACTGCTACTATTTTACATCAGTTACTTTTTAAAGTTGGTGAATTAGATATTAAAGTATAACATTTTAAAATATAGGATATCATTTATCTCGACAAGACATGACAAAATGAATTAAAAAGAGGGTAGTATTAAGAAAAATATATGTGTGACGTGTAGAGTGATCACAAATTTGAAATAATCACACACTTCCAGATAACATAAAAAAAGTATTAAGAATAGACTCGAAAAACTTCAAAACAAAATCCCAAAATTGATTGTATATATTATTATATTTTCCTGACAGTAATGTAAAAATCGAAAACAATACAAAACTTCAGGATACTGATATTTGGCCATAATAGCATCTTTCTGTCTAGTAATGG
Source organism: Hermatobates lingyangjiaoensis (assembly GCA_026182355.1). Lineage (NCBI taxonomy): Eukaryota > Metazoa > Arthropoda > Insecta > Hemiptera > Hermatobatidae > Hermatobates > Hermatobates lingyangjiaoensis. Next base: position 70,317 of record JAPFBL010000030.1, on the reverse strand, counting down.
GTGAATTAAAAAGTAAATTTTCACATAAAATCATGGGTCGAATCAAGATACAGAAAAAGAATGTCAGTAAGAGAAAGTTCAGGAACTGAACCAAAGTCTGTTTCACTTGGACTAAATCAAGGTAAGTCTCTAATTCCAGGTCCTCAGTTATTGCAAATCCTATGACAGGAAAAGACAGTGTCAAATTTATAACTGACAATTTAAGGTAATCCATTAAAAGTATTTAATTTTGAAAAATAACAAACACAGAAAATACCAGTTATTTAATGTTAATTTTATTATCTTGCTTCCTCATGGAATTATTGTCAACTTATCGAATGCTAGATAAATAATATGATAATAATGATTACAATAATATAAATCAAGGTAATAATAACTGGTGCAAACCAGGTGGGGTTTTATCATTGACACAGATTTATTCTTCCGATCTACAGCACTAACATTTAGAGTTTTTAACCAAAACAGGTCTTTGTTTACATGGAAGTTGACCAATATTGATCAGTGTAGATTGCCTTGATAATATTGTTAATGTATAATATAATATATAAAACAGTTAGGCTACCTGATACCAATAAAAGTAGATATTATTTTATAAAAAATAAAAATATTCCCCATAAATGGGTACTTGAACCCCCACCCCTCCCACTGTAAAAAAGATTTCCCACACTGGAATCATGACGTTTTCTCTAAATTTAGATCAATACGTGGGTACTTGTAATGTAATGAAACACAGAGTTTTAATTATTCTTACATTCTCAAATTCAAATAAAATCAAAACCTTTTGTTCCAATCACCAATTCTAAGGGCACTTATAATGTTGATTTAAAAACAAGCTGATTCAATTGAATGCTGTGCAAGATTCAAGTTGAAATAACAGTGAAGTTAGCCATGCTGAATTTTTTTGCTTTGCGTAAGTTACAATCAATTAATCGGAAAAAACTTATTTCATTACTTGTTTAGATCCTTCAAATCTAGTCAATTACTAACTTTCTGTGCACTTTTAAATCATGCCAGAATAATCAAAATCTACAAAATGACACCCTATCTAGTTTATAAAGTTCTTGTGTAAAATGTGACAAATTTATAACATATATCGATATTTTTATAAATACGGATTATGGATAAACTGAATAAATGTAGGAAATGTCCACATACTAAGTTCCTTGCCGATAAACTTAACCGGTAGCAATGTATTAAACGAGATTGAATGGTTAGGGAATCATAAACAATATAATGTATATATTTACTAATCTATTCATCTTATTAAAATAATTTGAATAATCTGAAAAACAATTACAAATAAACAACATATTACAGTTATCTATTTATGGTAAGCATAACTTTGGTAATCAAGCATAGGGAAATATAATATATTTAAAAAAATAAAATACAAACTGAAAACTGATTTTGTTAAAGTTCAAAACTGAATTTGTTCACTTTAATCATAATCAGAAGCCCTACAGCTCCACGGCATATATGCCACTATAAAAATGCCTAAAATGAGAAATCTACTGGCACCACTCATCCTCCAGGTAATAACATTAACTAACACTATACACTAAAAAATTGATTGATTAAAATAAACTCATCTGCCTTTCAATCAAGAGGATGCTTCAAAGGCTGAAAATCTGTTTAAAGTTGTATCAAGTCTAAGAATATATTACTTTTAAGAGATCTAAAATATCTCTTTATAAACATAAAGGAAAAAAGAAGATTTTCCTCAAGCATAACACGCTTTCAATTGTCTCAATATAAGAAAACAAATGATCTACTTGAAGTAGTAAATAATACTTTTGATATCCTGTAATACTAGGGCATTACACTACTTATGTCATATAATTTATACTAAGAAAAATTTAAAGTAATTACATCCATTAAATTAATGATCTACTAACTAGAAAACTATTTTCAGAGATATTTTGACATGTTTCAGTAAAATAGTTTCATTTATCTCCTTAGTTGTAATGAAAGAAAGAAACAGAATGGCATTTCTGCTAGCGTCTCCCTGAAAGCTTCATGAAATTCCAATTCTACTACTATACCTCGACCTATATGTTTAGAATTCCATCCGCTTGATGATGTGGTTTTATAAATTTTAAAAAGATTCATAAATTTGGTATATATCCCACCATTTTTTTAAATTATTTTTTTTCCTTCTTAATCAGTTTCTCATTACATATAGTAGGGTATGAATATATAATTTGTAAATTTAAAAGAGTAACAAAAACATGAATAAGTGTATTGCATTTATCTAAACTTCATGCTATTACCCGTAATTATATACAATTGCTAATTTCGAGTATGTAATTATTTAAATTTAAAAAATATAATATTTTATAATATATTGATTATTATATTTATAAGGCAGATAATTTATTAGTATAAACAATATAGTTAACTTCCAATTACTAGGTCTTCAATAAGATAATTCAATAATAAAAACAGTAATTTCAATAACAACAGCGTTAATAATTTCAATTATTTTATTAACAGTATGTTCCACAATTTTAAAAAAAGAAAAAAAATAGACGAAAAAAAATATCACTGTTTTTCTCTTATTTCAGTAGTTTAAATGGGCCACGTCCGTGACAGGTTGAGTTGTGATTTAAGATGTCACGTACTAGTGAGTAAAACTGTAGTAATATAATAATAATAATAATAATGACAATAATATATCTGATCCTTCTATATCAATGATTTCAATTTTGTTTTTATTTATTAATTATATATGGTTGTCTTAAAAGTAATGAATCCTTAAACTAATACTACGTCCCCACTATAGCCAGGCTAAAATAAAAATCATCTGAGTTAGCTGTCAATGAGTTTGTTATTATATTTATTTAGTTAAAGTTGATTGCAGGCCACTCCAGATTATTTATGAATGCAGATTAAACTTTATAACTCTCTAGTTTTCTTTATTTTAAGAAGAAAGAGTATAACAATATCAACATATTTGATGAAGCATGTATAACTTATAGCAGACAGTGTGGAAAAGGCTATTTGATCAGAATAAATGGAACTTGATTAAATTCATAGTTTTAAGCAAGTACTTACGTGTCAACCGAGTATTGAATTAATGTTTGTTAAAAGTAATTTTGATTGAAAACATTGACAAAATATTCATTGACATAATAAACTATTCTAATGTATTATCTGCTAATAATCAGTAATGTGGACGTGAAAAGAATTTGAGAATAATAATTTTTCCTTTGACAGATTATAGTTATAAAGTACTATACTTTCATTGCATGGTAATATAAAACGCTTACTATTTGGTTAAGTTTAAAAAGTAGCACTTTGATTAATTACTCTATGAATAAGGAAACGATTTATCAGGTGCTAATCTGGTAAGGAGAGTGACCTATCCATTTAGGTCAGGATTAGGATGTTATCTCCCAGGATTACCACAATGACGTGCTCATCTCTGTCATCACCACCTACTCCCATCCAGTCCTAACAACATTCATCACTTTTACAAAGTTTAACTTTCAAACTTTTTTTTCAAGCTTATCATTTCTATGACCCTTCGAAAATAATCTGAAGTGGACTCAACTTTAATATAAGTAATCATAATGTCTAACTCATTAACAACCAACTGATGTTTTGTGTTGTTTACATTTAAATGAATATATATCATTTCGTTACATTTAGCTATAATCATTTTATTAGTTATAAGAATCGTAAAATCAGTGATGGATCTGACATCTTAATAACATTTTTAAACTGAGTTGTTGAAACTCATCGGACTCGTACACTCTTCAGCCATAGCTGTCAAACTGTCTGTGTCATTGTGGGCTAAACTAAACTTGAACTAAATTCAACTTCGCATTATAAATTCATTAATAGCATTCATAAATGAAAATAGAGAAGTATCCCTCACTTCTATAGTTTTAAGTATGACTGGACAGAAATCCTCGTTCATTCCGAGATGATTGGCTCAAATACAGATATAATGTGATCAAAGCTTTTCTATCTCATCTAGACACAGAACTTTCATTCTTTGTATGATATCAAATACAGCTTCCATTCATAGTAATAAAGTAAACAAATTCTAATAAAAGTTCTACATATATTTTTGAATTCTCACCTTGAACAATTAATATTTTATACAAATGTAAGTACAGTTGGAATTCTTTTTAAAATACATTGGACCCAGATGTTTCTGACATCCTTTAGCTAATTTCTTCTTGATTTATTTGTGTCCCAAGGACATTTTACCTAACAAACGTACATATCATACTATTTATGTTTTATTCTATTATATTTTTGATATTTCATCTTCTCATTTTGCAAAATAAAGAGAAAATGAATTAATATTTTTTTAAATGTCTAAGTGTTTATTAGTTTATTATGTTATGTTATTATGTTTATTAGTGTTTAATCCTGGAGGTAGCACAAATTGTGAAAGATTCAGTTATTCGTATCCCTGCTTGGTTTTGTATATCATACAACTGAGTATAATTACATACAACTGTAAAGCTAAAGTGAAGATTTCGTGTCACAAAATAATCTCTTATAGGAGAATATAGCTTTTGTTCCTATAGACACTAGATCTCTTACTTAGCCATCTGTAACATCTTAGCCAATCAGCTTTCGATTCATAAACACAAGAAAATCTACGTCTAATATAAAGCTTTGTACAAGAGTGCAATATAAACATTAATTAGAGCATTAATGTTAGATCTATAGTATAGAGACAAATCTATAGAGAAAAATCGTTGATTTTTTATATAAAAGAATTTTATTCTTCTTACATCTCATATTAAGTCATTAAATCATTTCAAATTATTTCAAAATTTAGTTTTTATAGCTTTATTGCTCTTTGCGGTAATTAAAATTTTACGATTTTTTTTTATAAATTGCTAATTTTTGTTTAATTTTTTGGCAACATTTTTTAATTAACCGTTTAGCGATAAAAACATTTCCTGAAAACAAAAAACTGACATTAACTACCTTTTCGTTAATGTAATTTTGAAAAAAGTTAGCTCAACTCATCTCCCACATAATGCTCTATTTTTAGATATAATGCCATTTTGATCCGTCCAATGGCTTGTATTGTCTTCACAAGCACTCAGATTTAATCATAGGGATAATAAAGTTTTACATTTTATTGAATAAAATATATTTTTAGCTGGTTATATCGATTATAAGTCATAGTTGGTTATGTCGATTTTTGTATTATGGCATTTGTAGCTTCCAATATAGTAGCAAAATTTCATGACTCTAGAGTTTGTGGTTAAGGAGAAAATAAATGTTGTCTAAAGACACATTTTGGCAAAAAAAGTAACTTTCCCATCATGCATATAGCTCCCAAAGAACAAGGTTCATTTACACTATGGGGCCCCTTTTGTGTAAAATATGAATTCGATTCATCAAAGATTGTGAATTGTAGCATGAAAACAAGCTTTTGGATACACACAAATCTAAATCATTAAAATTTCATATTAATATAAACTATTATTATTAAAATAAAAAAATATTAGAATAATAAACTTGCCAAATGTACTTAATTGGATCTATGTAGATCGTTCTCTAGTTCGGAACCATTTCTTTATTCAATGTAATTATGATCATTCAAACTATGTGGCTAGAATCGTGTTCACAAGCTTTCAGATTCTATCTTGTGTTAACATTTTTAAATTTTTATAGAAACTCATCTTTTGAGTAATTTAAACACTACATTTTTACGTTAATGCTACAATTAGTTGTATACTTACTTAATAACTTTAACTCTCTAGAGTCCAAAATTAATGAGAAAAAATAGAATTTAATGCATATAAACTTTTTTTATGACACAATATTGTCCATAAATATTTAGCATATTTTCACTATAAAGGATATCTATAAGTATAATCAAATTAGTATAATCCTAAACGTTAGGATAATCCTAAACGACTCAAACGTGTCCACAAATATTTAGATACACCCATCTACACATCCACAGTATCAAAAAAATTTCAAAAATAGATTTATAGTCCCACTATTACTATAATTAACCTATTGTAAAATAAAAGAAGAATACCATTTTAAAACTATTTTTTTACCTTCTAAAAAAAAATTACATAAATAAATATCTATAGGGAAAAAAATAATTATTTTGTTTTGATTTCAAGCAATATTATTTATATCAACCGTTTCTAAAGAATGCAATAAAAAGCAGTATACTTAAAGCGTTTTTGGAGGCAATTAAGCATTTTTTAATCAGCTCTGATCTCTGGTTATTCCAAAGCACTCCAATTATCAGCCCTCTTTAGTTACATTTAACTAAATACATAATTTATTTATTTACTTTAGTTACTTTAAAAGTAAAAAGAGCATACATAATATTCTTTTTATTTTTGTTTCATTGATTCTTGGTTATAATTATCCATTTATATTTATAAGATTTCAAAATTTCAATGGAGAACTTGGTTTCACAATTGATAATTATACACTATTTTGTACCACACGGGTTAATACAGTAAGCATATAACCAGTTTTCAGTGTAACTATTACCATTTGATTTCAAACTTCATAAGAAATTATCACACAAGATCAACTAAAGGACCCCTCATTTCAACTAAAATAAATGTTTATACTCTAGGTTTTAATATCAATACATCATTGTTATCTTTATTAATAATGAATTTATGTTTGTTCTAAATAGTGGGTTCCATAGGACTAGTTGGAGATGGATAGAGTTAAAAACCAGGTAAGCACTAGATAATATAGTAATTTCAAATAACTAAAAATCCAATTAATTAAATAAAAATAGTTAAACTGTAAACACTAGTAGTGTTCAAATGTATAATAAGCAATTGCACTATTTATTATTATAATATAACTTTATAAACAGTAGCATAAAGATAGAAAAAGATGACTAATTTAGTTTTGATTTAGCCAATTCATGCTTTTTGCATGTTTACTATTATTCTCCATGGGGTATCTCCGACCTCAATTTATTTGCACAGGAGGCATTGCTGCTCGTTGAGAAAGACCGTGGCAGTCCTCCGGAGGGTCTGCCCCACAGTTGCCTAAAGAAACCTGATTTACAGCTCCAAACAGTGCAGGATGGCCTGAACCTAACAAAGTTCCTTTAAAATTTTTAACCTCATCTCTAAGATTTAGTTGGTTTAAGATCATGTGGCCAGTTTTTCACAATTCATTATTATAGTTTCCCAGAAATCTCATAGAGGATTTTCATAGTATCATAAATATGATACTAAATTAAATTTAAATTATACTAAACTAAAATTTTAAATTTTAGTTTAAAAAAATAAAATATTAAAACATTTAGAATCAAAATACATTTATTTGTTTTATATTTAACAAGCAAATATGTTGAAAGAAAAATAAAGTATAATGAAAAAAAAAAATGAAAGAATGAATGCACATGTCATATAAAAGCTCGTATATATAAATTACAGTAAGTCAATAGACATATTCTATGTACATTAATAAAAAATATACAAATGAAAAATGCAAAAGAGAGTCAAGATTTTGTTGAGTCACATTTTATATTCATAGAAGGTTTTTTAATAGAATTATTTTTTACTTTCTTTTTACCCTACAAACGTGAATGGAAAAACATTTGTATTTTTTTAAAAGACAATACACTCTTTTTCGACAATCTGATATATTTAGTTACCAATTTTGCTTAAGTAGAAAAATATTGAGTTAAGAAAGTTCATATTATAAAGAACAAACAGAGAAGAATTTCTTTTTATTTATTTTTTTACCCTAAATTAAATTAAATTCCAATGAATTTGTTTATTATAAGTTTCTGTTTTTGACAATTCTGTAAAATTGAAGAAAGCTATACAATTGATTTTTATTATTTGTTGTAAAATAATATAATCAAATTAAAATCCGTGATTTTGAAAATAAGTTTACTTAAATTAACATTTCAGTGGAAAATCTATATATTTGTTATAACTTGGTTAGAAGTTTGTTTATAATTACAAAATATGAGTCTTAGTAAACTAAACTAAATTTACAGAAAAAAAAAACTCGTACAAGAGATCACAGAAACTGACTACTATATTTTCATCAGGTTGATGTATCCTTATTTGTTCTCTTACATAGTTTACTTATGTATTCTTTATTATTATTTGTTTAGTCTATTTAAACACTTTCGTTTTCTTATTTATTTTTCATGTGTAGTCCTTTTTTCATTAAGTTTTGATATTTCTCTTATTTTAAATTTGTTTTATGTGTATATTTTTATTTTATTTATTCTTGTCTTCCTTCCTTCCTTCCATATTAGGGACTAAAATTATCACTTGTGAAAGTTCAATATTGTTAAGAAATATTATCCAGTTTTTAGTAACTAAGTAAACTAGTTGAAATGATATAAACATAAGTACTGGTATATTCAAATTAGAGTTAACGAAAGCCATATATTTGTCTACCAGATAGTATTTATTATTTTTTCCTGAATTCCTTTGTTTACCCCGACTTGTCTAGCCTTTGTTCGTTTTCCTTGCGTTATACGCCTTTTAAAATACCTCTCTAGACTTCTTTCCTTCTCAATATCATATCTTTTGTCTTGTTTCACTTGTTTCATTAAAGTCTGACTCTAGCGAAGACCATTTGTTTTGGTTGAAAAACCTTAGTCATATTTCTGAATTTCTTACTGTTGTTTAATGAATGAAATAGTCTTTTGTTGAGGACTACAGCCCATATTTTACATTACAGGGTTGGCTGTACAGTAGAGACTAAGCTCTTTCCACCAGCCTCTTTCTCCCTTGTACAATATTTGAAATCTTACAGCTCTTTACAATAATATAATATAATAATAATATCTAATATCGTAAAAGTAATAATAAAAATTAAAACTAATAGTATTAAATTTAATAATGATGATTATAATGATACTAATAATGACTATGATATTAATATTTGAAAACTGTTGTTTGGACGTCGATTTACATTTATAAAATTCCCTTTCCAGATCTTAAGAAGGCTTTCTTTATTCAAAATCTACATTGTTCAATCCATGATTGAGCATTGATTTCAGCAGAGAGCGTGGGTGAGGTTTTTCCTGTGATTTTTCTCGAATGTGATTTTGAACCTAGTCAACTTCTTTGCAGCTGGACGTACTAAGGAAAACTAAAGTAGATTGGTATTTTCTCCATCAAGGGACGTTATTAGGTTTTATAAACTATAAAAAGGTGTCTTATGTGCACCTCACTTGTGACTCATCAAGTGAAGCCATCATTTCTGAGTAGGTGCGTTATTTCTTTCGTATTGTTCACAGATGGCTTGATAGAACCTCGTCATTCAGCTTTGTGCTTATGAGAGTGCTTGCAAATCACTTTATTGCTAAGAGAGTAAATACCCAGATGTAATTTTTATCTATTGTTATAATGACCTTGTCATTGATTACCCACTGTAATGATTATTAAAAGAGTAATAATTATATATTTACTTGCGCAAAGCTTATGGAATCTTAAGAAGATGAACAATGAAACAATAAGGCAGTTTGCGCAAGTATCGACTTTCTGTCTAAACAGATTTAACTGAGAATAGATATGGAAATTGATTTAGAGGTAAGTTGAGGAATGTTCACGGGGAACGTTTAGATAGTTTTAATGATCCTTCGCATGCTTGTATCCTGCGTCAGTTTTCTTCTTTCTTATTTATTGTTACTATTAAATAATTATTAACTTTTGATTAATATTAATCAGAAAGATCGCAATACATTTACTGATTTATTTTAGTATCACAAATAATTGATTAATTATTTTTAATTAATGCAACTTAGGAAACTAGGAAAGCTGGTGATTTCTTCGACTCTATAAGTGGTTTCACTTTGATGAAATCTTGTCGTTACCAGAAAAAAATACTCAACTATAAATATGATTTATAATTAGTGAAATGCAAAATGATAATACTGGTAAAACATTATAATTTGAAAACATTTTAGCTTATTTTCCAAATATTTCTTGTAACATAGTATATTGGATAAACTTTGATTTAAACATTCTATTTATGTTTCACGATTTCAGATGATGGTTGTATGCAGTTGAGAACATAGAATATACTATACAACATTTGATTCATTTTTATATAAGGACAAATATGTTATGGATAACAGAAATGTATTGTGCCAAGAATAATATTGTATGTACACAATTACTCTCGTTTTCTTACCCTCACTCCTTCACTCTCTCTGAACACGCGCACACACACACACACACACACACACACACACACACACACACACATACACACATACACACACACACACATATATATATATATATACTGATAAAAGTATCGACCATGAAGTAGATCAGGTTTAAATGAATTCTTCAGGTTTAAATTAAACTCTCATTGCCAACGTTTCGGTTTTTAATTAAAACCTTTTTCAGAGACAGAAGTTTTTCTTATGATGAATTCTATAAAGCATCTATGAAGTTTTAAAGAACTTCTGCCTATGAAAAAGCTTTAAATAAAATCCAAAACGTTAGCAATGAGAGTTTAATTTGAACCTGAAGAACTAACCTAGTAATGATAAACTTCTATTTTATACTAGACTACCTGTGACCTGTAGGGTCATCCAACACCTTCCTTCTTAATCAATTATGTTCTAGTAAATGCAGATAAACTCTAAATTAATACATTTCTAATAAAGAGGATAATGAACATAGTTTTAAGACATTTCTCTTCTATTTACAACACTTTTTTGTACAATTTGAATTTTCCAAAATGAACAAAAACTTAAATGTTTTCTTTTTTCCACCCTACTAAGAGCAATTGGTCATGTTCGAATACATGTTTATCTATATGAACTAAAATTTTCTGTAGAGTGTCTCCTTGAGACTTGTGAATAATTATGGCAAATGCTAACTGAATTGGAAATTAAATCATTGAAAAGGAATATTGTCCTCTTCAGATAATACAGTTATCAATTTTGAAATATATATAAATAAAAGAATGATTTTGTCTGTTCATTGCTTAGAACTGACTCATTTCAAGTTTTCTTTACGTTTTATACATTGGAGAAACCGAATCCACCCTTAGCAAAATTTCTGTCGATTTGTCAGTTTGTCGGTTTGTCCGCAGAATTTTGTCACAACTAAACTCAGCCACCATAATACATATCAAGCTAAAACTTTGACAGTAGATTTGTGTATGTCTAACTTAAAACATAGGTTTTGAATTGGTCGGAAATTCAACGTAGAAGTGAAGTTATGAACGTTTAAAGCAAAAACGTTTGTCACAAGTAAACTCAGCCACCATGAGACATAACGAGCTGAAACTTTGACACTAGATTTGTGTATGCCTAGCTTAAAATATAGGCTCTAAATAGATTGATAATTTAGTTCAGAAGCTTTAAGCTGTATTTTGCTAACTTCACAGACAAGGTTGTTTTGAAAATACACAGGTGTGGCAAGTAGGTATTGTTAGTTGATTTTAATTTCATTGGAGCATATGAATATATTGCGTATTTGACATCACGATATCATGTGTGACAATACGAACAGGAAATGTGTGGAATAAAAAAAACCTCGTCTAGACAACAATAAGATTTCCAAAAATAGGCCTAAGTCGGTTAACCCTAAGAACTTTCGAAGAAAAAACTGGTTAGGCGTATTCCATATCGGTAATAGATTTTACATCTAGAGTCATTAATTTACCTGAAATATGTTGAGAGAATTTATTTTTGATTCTTCTATTTAATTTACTATAAGTAAAGTATAGTGAACGTGAAAAAAATCGATATCGTGATTTTGACGGAATTACATATTTTGAGGTCCCACAAGTCGTATTATGACGTTTTTTCGATGATGTCTGTGTGTGCGTGGGTGGGTAGGTGGATTCGAGGGAGGGGGTGAGGATACCAAAGTAATGTATCCAAAGTTTGTAGACACGCTACGGTCCAGCTTCTTTGATGGATCAAATTGATATTTTGCAGAAAAATGGGCCTTATAATGTAGATGAGCTCTATGTTTGGGAGCAATAATGGATGAAGGGAAAGTCACTTTTATTGCCAAAAACCTGTTTTTAGGCTACGTTTTTTTTTCTCCTAAACTACTAATTCTAGAGTTTTGAAATTTTGATATTATCCTTGAAATTACAAATGCAATAAAAGAAAAATAATTCATATTTTTAAAACAACGGGATTTTTTTTTCCCAATAAAATAACATATTTCACAAATGGAAGGAAAAGTGATGTTTATTAAATACTGGGAAACCATAAAATTCCCAGTATAACAATTCTATAAAAGACTAAAAATGTAAAAAATAATTGAAAACATTCTTTGAAGAATAAGAGATGTAATTATCCTACATCTTAAATGAAAAATTATATTAAAACGACATATTTTTTTAAATGTTTCTGACATTTTTCAGACAAAATAAAATTATTTTCAAGTTTTAAATGGGAAAATTTGTCTTAAATATTCAATGTAGAAGGAGGTCAGGTAAACTATGTAACATATCCGATGGAATTGGAACAAAAGTCATACTCTCCTGCAAAACATTATTTAGTAACACGAACTCTACACTTCCATTTTTCAAAAATAATATTACTGCTGTCGTTATACTAATTATATTATATGGATCAGTGGTGTGATATACAAAAATAAGCATATATATTGATAAGAGGATCAATGTATTCCTGGTACTACCTCCAGGAATGAAAGACTAATAAACATTTAATAATACATTGGTTTATACCTAAATGGAACATAATATATATATTATATAGCCAAGAAGTACGATATTATGTTTACTTATAGTAAAGTTGAGTGTTGGCTACTCCAAATTATTTTTAACGTAATTATTGGTAAAGTAATATATTATTGACTGTTTTCTTCAATGTTTATTTAAATAATGGAGTATAATCTGGAGTTAACAGGTATTCCAAGTTTCACCTGTGTTCAAACAAAAATGTAACAATCAATAAAGATCAACAGAGTTTTATAAGGATTCATGGCTTATTTATATGAGGTTTTGGAAGCATATTGTTAGAAAGGTCCCATAGCCCAGACCGTTGCGCACTGGACCTCCATTTCAAAGGTCGTAGGTTCGATTCCCACAAAATTGCGTATATTTTATTGTTTATTCAGACAATGCACGGTGGGAAGAAATCAAAGAAGAGATTGGTCATCAGAGTTTTATAAATATATAGGTATATATAGAGTTGTGTACATAAGTAGCAGTCTTTCTGAAATACCTGTATGTCATACTGTTTACCTATATTGTGTGTATATGAGTGTTGACTGTCGTCACTACTTCAGTTCTCTTCTTCTCTTAAGGACGACCGCCATAACAGTAGAAATATTGAAAAGTGAGTCTCTGTTTTGTCTTTTTCTATGTGTCAGAGTTTATTTTAAAGTATGCAATATATATATAATAAAACTAAACAATAATTACATGCTTGTTTTAAATAATATAATACAAATAGCGATATCAGTTTAATTAATCAGTTTAATAATGTAATCATGATAAGTTTGATGATAAAGTTTGACTAAACATTTGATTAGCGTAAAGTAGTGATTGATTTTGTCTTAATTTGTTTATATTTAACTTTTTATTTTATTTAGTGCTTAAGCAGAAATATAACAGGCACTTCACGAATGATCTGTTTGAATACATCAAAAGAATGCATCCACAGAGTCTAATAATAATTAGACAAATACTAGCTGAAATAATAACAATTTTCTCATAAAGAATTAAATTATATTTTCTCTATCTGAACTTTAAATCAAATATCCAAATGAAATATTGACTTTGAAAGCAATTCAATACGTTTTTACTTTACTATAAGTAATGTATAGTGATCGTGAAAAAACTCGATTTCGGACATTGTGACAGATTTACAAGTTTGAGGTTCCCAAATTTGTTTTATGAGGTTTTTTCGGTGATTGTGTGTGTGTGTGTGTGTGTGTGTGTGTGTGTGTGTGTGTGTGTGTATGTATGTGTGTGTGTGTGTGTGTGTGTGTGTGTGTGTGTGTGCGTGTGTGTGTGTGTGTGTATGTGTGTGTGTGCGCGTGTGTGTGTATGTATGTATGTATGTGTGTGTGTGTGTGTGTGTGTGTGTGTGTGTGTGTGTGTGTGTGTGTGTGTGTGTGCGTGCGTGTGTGTTTGTGTGCGCGCGTATGTGTGTGTGTGTTTGGGTGAGTGTGTACACGATTCTGACTATCAACTGGTTAACCACAATATTTCGTACATACATTAAAATCATTCTTTTTTTTCTACCTTTAGCTTTCTTTTCCTTTAAGTTGGAAAAAGACCAGACAGTCCTTAGGTAACAAAATTTTTAGACATAAAATTATGCTTTCTTTATAACAAAGAATGATCAGTGATTGTTTCCTTTCTTATGTTTCAATTATTGTGATAACTAACCAGTATGTTGTTTATATTACAACTTTTTGTATGTTTACAATTAAACAAGTAATATATAACATTTTTCAAATGTAACATTTGAAAAAACGGTAGTAGTTGTAGGTTGCCACTATGTTAATTTCATCAACTGTCCAGTTGACAACTCTCTCACTCTCACTCTCTTTTTCTGTCTATATATGTATTTGTATAATTAGGTAGCACACCTTCGTTAATACGTACAAATTAAATTATTTACCAATATTTCTTCTTATAATTTTTCTAGATAGCTTCTCAAGCTTTTTTACCTCAGACTTCCACTCGTCAGGTACTGAGTGTAAGAACTCCCCTAAAGATTTACTTGTTAAATCCATTTATTCTCTAATAGACATGATACAAAATAAAACCAACGTTTCAAAATACATATATGTTATATACATCCTGAGGATGGTCAAAGAAGACCGAAACATTGGTTATATTTTTATTTTGTATTGTATCAATTGAAGAATAAATGGATTTAGGATGTAAATCTTTAGGACAGTTATTACACTCAGTGCCTGACGAGTGGAAGTCTGAGGTAAAAAAGCTGGAGAATCTATCTTGAACAATTATAAGAAGAGATATAGGAAAAAAATTAATTATTATATATATACATCAAATAATGAATACATGTTTGTTTCAATTAATATAATTAAAATAGCGATATTACAATAAATCAGTTTAATAATGTAATCATGAATAAATTTGATGATAAAGTTTGTTTATATTTTTGATCAGAATTAAGTAGTAATTGATTGTGTCTTAATTTGTTTATAGTTGACTTGTACTTATTTGCCATCTCTAAATGACTAATAATACCAATGTTGTACTCATTTTTTAATCACGATTTCAGTAATTGTTTGATATTGATGTAGTGATTCAATTTTTAAAACA
Organism: Hermatobates lingyangjiaoensis; assembly: GCA_026182355.1. Lineage (NCBI taxonomy): Eukaryota > Metazoa > Arthropoda > Insecta > Hemiptera > Hermatobatidae > Hermatobates > Hermatobates lingyangjiaoensis. The sequence continues at coordinate 55,071 of JAPFBL010000030.1, read as the reverse complement.
TCGTTTATATGAATATAATTGTATAGTTTTTTTGTTAAATCCTCTCAAATTTCTTGAATAGGTTAATTGAGAATCTTGAATCATTCACACTATGAAGACTTAAAAATCAATCTATCAACTATTTATTTCAAAGTACAAAGAAAGATTGCTTACTCTGATTGGCTGTCCATCATGAGTGACATGTCTGGTACATGTGTCAATCATTTGAAGTGCCATCCAAGCAATTTGCATGGCATGTGTGGGGCTTTCTCTGTGAAGACCTCCTGCAACGCAGTAAGCATCTCCGATCGTTTCTACCTGCACAAAGTTAAGTAGCAATTAGACTTGAAATGCAATTGAAACAACACTTTTTAAACGATAAAAAATAACAGTTACAATGGCGCCTCAATAAAAATTAAGTGAACGAAGGAGTATCAATTGAATTTAACTGAATTTAGTAGCTCTTTTGATAAAGTCTAAATGAAGTGTTTAAAGAAGGAAAGGAGTTATTAGTTTACATAAATAGCATCCAAGTCTCTATAATTTAGAACTTAGATGCATATAATTAAAAGTTTAAATTAATATGAAGTCATCTTATCTGTAAACTTGTAAAAGTGGTTCAGGAGCTTAAAGAGCTTGTCTATAATGTATAAACTGATAGCGGATAAGGAATATGGTTAAAAATATGGTGAGTAATTTATCAAATTAACAAAGAAAGATTAATTTTATTGGATATAGCTATTAATCTTTAACAACAAAGCATTAATTGTTTTCCTTCAGTTAAGCTTAAATTATTTAGTACTTGTTTTTACCAACAAAAACAATTTACAAAAACTCTTTGTTTTCAAGGTTACGACACATATCCGTGTTAGCTACCTCTCAGCCACATTAATAGACTTCATTAATGAAACTAAATGGTACTTAACTAAAGTTTACTACAAACTTTGTACACATTGCACCAAATGTTTTCAAATTTGATTTAGTTTTTTTTTTTGATATTATATTTTTGAAAGAAAATTTGGTTTAATTTAGTTTATAGTGTTTAAAATATTTAGTTCGAATGCCAAATCCTTGATTAATGAATTATTACCTATCTGGTTATATCTAATCGGAAGGTTAAACTATTTTTCAGGAGCTTAACTCAGGGATACAACTACTAGTAACAAACAATTTAATGATTTATTCGTGGCCTTTATTATAAAAAGTAAGTTCAGTATATGAGAGGTAAATAGTTTGAAATATGACACGTGGATATAAATTACACAAATATGTTCTATACAAACATATAAACGTTCAGTTTTCAATCATAAATAACGGTTAAGAAAAATTAATGTTGTGAACATAGTGCTATAGGATCGTGGAGCAATGTTTTTCGACCTGTGCTTCTCTTTCCTTTACATGTGGGTTACAGAGATGTTTGATAAATATCTATAGTATGCACTAATTCAAATAAATATCATATTTATTTGTTGTGACGATCATCCAAATGTGTTTAACGATTTAAAAAGATAGTTTATTTCACATTTTCATTTTTCAAATGAAGAGGGACTCACAAAATTTTAACTATCTGAGTTGAGGCATTACTTTGGAGTGCAGAACAACTCATGGAGAACTTCAGTAGTGAGGACAACTTTAATAAATTAAATTCCAATCATTTGGAATGGTCGTAATTAATAACACTACTTACATGTTATTCCTCAAGATGTAACTGAATTAGTCGTTAAAAAACAAGTATAAAAAATCTAGAGTGGTCTAAACTCAACTTTACGGTAAGTAAATGTAATAAACTCACTATAACTAACAAGTAACTGAGTTTGTTTTTCTTTTAATGAGTCTGTAGTGTAGATGTAATATTAAACAGTATGGTAGATATTGTGAAACTTGAAACAATTGATTTCATCTACTTATTAAAGTAACGTTGGTTATTTAGAGTACCCAGTAGGTAATCCTTTACATAATCCTTTGGTAATCTCCGATTTAGCTGTAGTAAGCTTACATTAAGTATTATTGCATTTGATTTTTGTAATGCATTAAATAGTCCCTATGTATTAGTGCTAATTTAATAGATTCGAAAGCATATCATAAAAAGCCTCTCCATATCCATGTAGCTGACTAGAATAATATGTACCTCTAATAGCTAGAGAGTATTCTATTTCGTTAACAAAAATGTTTGAAACTAATTCTGTCGATTCGCTCTATTTATATGATGGTTGTTGTTTACCAAAAACTGATTACCAAAAAAAGATATATACCTTAATAATCGTCACTGTTAGTGTAATATTACTCTTCAAATATATTTAGGCTTATGAGTATTCGTAGTAAGTCATACCCAATCAAATATGTCATGTTCATTGAATCACCAAAGAATTTTTTAGTGATTCCAAAAAAAACTTGATGGGTCAGGTAACTGTATAATTGCGCACTTCGATAAATCTCAGACCTTCAAGTTGATTTGAATAATAATAATTTGTCTTAGTTTTCTATACCAACGTTTTGAAAGTTGTTATAACTAACAAAATGCTTATAGTTATAACAAAACAATGAAATGATGAAATTGATTCAATTATTTTGATAATACTTTACTAGAGTGTATTTTATAACTAATAACGATAGCTTACTTAAGATAAAACAAAAACTAAATTGGCTGTCAACGAGTGTTATATATGTTTGCTTACACTAAAGTTTAGCAGAGGCCATTCCAGTTTTATAATTGTCAGAAAAGTCAAAATAACATTTCTATTTTTGAATAATGTACAGTAGAGTATCTCTAGTATTTTTTTTATAATTTAATGTCTTTTATTACCCATACACATGATATTAATTGTTTGAAATATTTTCAAATATTTGTTATTAAACTTTAATAAAATTATTAAGAGTGAATTATCATTCACTATTTTGTTAAAAAACTTTGTCAATGTAAAGAATCCGAGAAGTACGGCTTGTATTCCAGTAATACAGTTGAGTTTTAGATTTTATAGCTCAATTTCCCTTTTGGTGTTATTCAAAGTTACTGAACATTTTTTTCAGATAGCTACTTTTTGGTTGATTTTTTTTTTGGACAAAGTTTCGCTTTTCTACAGTTAGCAGTTAAACGTTAAAGAACATTTTTTGAAATAATAAAATGTGGGATTACACATATTTTCTTCCTAGTAATTTCGATAAAAACGTATTGAGGCCATCTCCTCAAAATAACTATTTTTTCGTATAATTTTGTTACTATCTGTCCAATAGTTTGACTTTTAGGTACCCAAAAATTGTCAAAATGAAACATACGGCAAACAATTAACAGTTTGTAGTGAAACTGACATTCCGGTAATTGAAAAATTCTGATATTTTTTTCTGTTAATGTTATTTCAATTCAATAATAATTCAAAAGTTTCAACTCTTTGGAATTAGTTGTTTAGGAGAAAAAAAGTTGTCTAAAAACGCATTTTAGCGTTTTTGTCTAAAAAGGTTCTTTCACATAAGTCAATATTGCTCAAAAACAACAAAGCACATCCTACACAATAAGGCCCAACTTTTGCGTATGTCCGCAAACTTTTGGATACACACCAAGCCCCACTAGTTATGCACTCACATCAAAAAAACTTCAGAAAAAGATTTAGGAATCTCAAACTTGTAAATCCGTTAAAATCTTGAGATCAATTTTTTTATGGCTACCATACATTACTACAGTAAAGTAATGCTCACAGTCAAGTAATAAAACAATGAGTTTGATTGACTAGAGATTTTGTTTAGATAATAAGTTATCTTAAGTAAAGTACCGGGTAAACAAGACCACATTATTCAGCACTAAAAACTTGAGTACTATACTTTACTTAGATATAGTCAAGTAGTCAATAAAAATCTTTTATAGAAATTATTTGAAAAATTTAACTTCAATGATACATGACATAAGGTGAGCAAACGAATCTATTTTTAACAATAGTTGCTTACAATGCGAAGTAAACTTAGCTGTGCAAACCTATTTTATTTTCTCACAAAGGCTTCAGTACTGAAACAAAGGAAAGTACAAACAAACATTGACTAGAGAGGTAATCACAGCCATCTCTGGGCCTGAATCTTTTTACGACCATTGTATTAGATGAAAGGGTGGCACAGCAAATACACTAATACTTTAATATTTGTTTCCATTATATCTTAGCATGAAACATAAAAAAATTTCAAATGTGGACATATTTTAATATCCACTACCAAATTCCTACAATTGGGGTTCCGTTCTTTTTCTATCGACATAATAGTACAATGAAAACTTCATAACTTTAAATATGAAATCGTTACAGCATACTATATCATGTATACTATGAAATCACCTCAGTGTACATGATTTACTGTACTGTAAATTAATGAAAGCTGGTAAATTGTTCTGATGTTCACTGTGCAAACAAGAATTTTTTACATAGTTTGTAATATTCCAGCGATAATCCAATAACAAATTACCCCTTTTCTTTTTATTGATAGTATCAAAGAGGTTAACACTGATGTACATAGAATATTAAACATCCGATGTTGTTTATTTACTTTATTACTAGATTAAATTGAAATATCAAGACAATTTTAACTACGACAATAAGGGCAAAGTGATATCATTGTTTACTTTTGAATCTTGGATTGTACGTATATTTTAACTATTATTGCTGTCTTTGCTTCTACTATTGGATTAATTTTCAAATATTCTAGAGTAGCAGAGTCAATAAGAATCTGACTTGTGAAATCAGTGATAACGATTGATTGTTACAGCCATCTTTTATCTATTGCCTTCTTGTGCAAAAGGACTCTAGAACGAAGGTTTGTTTGGCATTAACCTTTTCTAACCGCGCGAGCGCCTCATTATACTAAACTGTCGTGTGTCTGGGTATCTTCATGAGAGTTAACTTATTTTTACTAGCAGAATTCAGAACAGAGATCAGACATTATTATATTAATCTTAAATTAAGAACCATCTATTTCAAATCCTTCAGCTTGGCCTGACTGTCTAATAAAATGTATATCCTAGACTTATATGGGTTTTTTGGAATACCCTCCACAAAAAAACTTTATTGCACACATTTCACCCTGAATTATCTTGGCCATTCCTTCCAGAGCATTAAAAAAATCTAATTGGGTCCTATTATGTACAATGCGGTTTTATTTTTGAATCGTACTTTTATCAAACAAGATTATCCTTCTAAAAATCAGGATGTTTTTAATCCATGCATTCATTTATTATATCATTAAAGACTACTACAGGTATTATATCTGAAACATAAAAGCTAAATAATTAAAGTTTGGTACTATCAAATTGTTGAAGAATTTGTCTCTCATGGATACATTTTTGTTTCAAATCAGTCTCAATATATTGCAGACGGCTTCTTTCTTCATAAAAATATCTGCTTATGGTGACTAGGAGGGATAATACCTTTTTAATACTGTATGTAGGGAAGGTGGTCAATTACTCTTATCTATCTAGTTTATTAAGGATTATTAATTTATATTTGAATTTGCGGTGGTGTAAAGCAGAGTGCAGATTTACCGTCCTCTGTTCAAGTTCTACCAAAAGCAGAATATTGGATTTGTAGCCTTAGTCAAGGTATCTCATGCAAATGCTTTTGTAGCTTATTCTTTCATCTAAAAAGACTCCTGATATTTCCATACCTTTTAGTGTTCTAGTTAAATATTTTTAATAAAAAGGATTTTGACGTATACTTTTTCTCTCCTTGAGAAGTGTATAAAGACCATTTTAAGACTGGATTTATTATCTACACCTTTCTTCTTTACCTATCTTTACAAGCTGGATGATCAAACCACAATAAGAAATGGGAAAACAAGACTAAGATCTTTCAACCGTAACAAGCGGTCTTCGTCAGAGTCAAAAACCCAACTCAGTTGGGTTTTTGACTCTGACGAAGACCGCTTGTTACGGTTGAAAGATCTTAGCCTTGTTTTCCCATTTGTGGTTTGATCATTGATTGTTGTTTCACGTGTTTATGTGAAATCTTTGTAATGCTGGAGGGTATACTGCATAAAATCAAAGACAGAACCATCAAGAATTCTTCTTGTTGTAATACTTCAGCATATCCTTGCGATCGTTACTTTGACAATTTAGAGCATTAAGTAGATCATCCACAGCTATTAACGTCAGTAACGGTTCTCGAGTACAGACTTTAGTAGTCACAATTTTAGTTGTATAGATCCTACACGTACACTATTCTTATTCTTTTCAGTACTATTACTTTAATCCATTATGTAATTGCTGAATGCATATGTTCTGATTTGAAGGATTTGCAAGCCTATTCTTAAAAGCTTTTTCTATACACAAAACTCATTTCAGAATGATTTCATTAAGGCTTCATGAAAAATATAAAAATAGTTTTCTATATTGTTAACCACATTTTTGAAGGAAACCTATTGATTTGTTCTTCTAATAGATATATTGTGCCTTACGAAGCTGCTTATTTACTAAAAACTTCATCTTATTACCGATAAAAAATATTTTTTATTTTCAATGTAATAATACTCTTCCAATATTCTATAGATAATGAAATAATCTAAATAAGATAATACATAATATGAAATTTTAAGTTTTTTGAATGATTGGAAAAGTGATATAAAAATTTTAAGGCTATATTGCTATTTGCATAAATGTGGATTTCTTGAAATTTTTTTCGTTATACTAATTTTAGTTATATTTTGGATCAAATTTCATTTTTCTTTAATGCAGTTTTTAACATAAAAACACTTTTTAAAATAATAAAACAATAAAAAATAAATAAATAATGAATAAAAAATATATAATAATAATGAATAAAATAAAAAAAAATTCCATGACATTACCGTATATATTTTCAATAAAAAAATATTTATTTCATGCTTTCAAAAGGTGTATTTTTCGGGTCTAATTTCATTATGATCCGTCAAACAGTGTGACCTGTATCGTCTCCACAAACTTTCAGTTACTATCATAGTCTACAATTTAAACTGCAGTACTATTTGCTGGCACATTTTCTTTGAACACCTTTTCTGGTAGTCCCATAAAAAGGCCATTTCTAAAAACAGGCCGAGAATTGAATCGTACTTTCACTCAATATCAGTTACAACAGAAGAAACATAAGAGTTCAGAAAAAGTGAATTTGTTAGCAATTAGTAAAAAAAAGTTTCACCTTTTTAACAGATTGAAACATATCTATAATTTCTGATGTTTTCACATCTTGGTTATTTTTTTACTTTCACCTACATTTTCTAAATAAAAAGTATATTTCGTACTGTTTAAAGTATTCTTAAACAAACGGTATAATATTTCTATTTTTTGATGTTTCATATTAAATATCAGAATTATTGATTACATTTTGCAGAACTATGATCTGCTGAATTAATTTTATGATAAATTGCTTATTCCGTAGTGAGTTTTAAACTGTCTTCATAATCAATAAATTATTGAAACTATCTATCAAGCAAATGAGCTCTTTTCTAAGATCATTTTTTACTCAATAATCAGTGTTATTTTTTTTACGCATTTCCTTGTTAGTGTCTTAGGCTTTTGAAATTAATATCATATCATTTAAATTATCAATATAGATTTACAATTGTAACAGACTAAGTAATGACGACCAATGCTACAAAACTGATTAAAAATCACATTTCCTACAGTAGAGATGTAGTTTATTGGACCAATAAGCGTTTTAAAACCAAGAAAAACAAAAGAAAAGACATGCATTTCGTCATTACGACAGAGGATGGTATTATTAATATTAAACAAATAATATACCGTCTTACCTCGTTACCTTACACAGCAGCAGTGTACGAGGTAAGACGGTATATTATTTGTTTAATATTAAAAAGAAAAGACGATGAGTAAATCGTAAATATACGAATGGAGACAAAATTTTATTTCTTTTTTAAATTTTATTTCATCCTCATATCTTTTCTCGTCACTTTATCTCAACTTTTTTTTTCTTTTCTCACTCATAGATTAGTGGTATAATAATAGAATGACTGATACAATTGAGTAGCTGTTTGTGAGTTATAACATAGCCTAAGAGTTCTCTTCTGATGGGCATCAGATTGCAAAATATTGAAATGTGTCACATTATTTCTCTCTGTATGTGCTTTTTTCTGTAATAATTTTATTTAGTACTTTATTCTGTTGTTTTTTGCAGATTGCTCATGCTAATTGTATAGTATAGTAAGTAGCACAATCATAAAATAAGAAAGAAAAACTTTTTGTATATATATATATATATATATATATATATATGGAATTAAAGTATGCAGCAGCTTCTGCATTAACGACCTTTTTGCTGATAGCCTCGATTTTTCTCACTATCGTTCGATGTTGCTGAGGTAGTTGCCATATATGATGGGCCAGAGACATGTGATCGTAACAAGTAAAACTGTTCAGAAAACTAATAACAAACAACTTCAATGAAATACCATAACAGTAGATAGAAACAAGCTTTGGACCATACATTGGTCGAAATAGACCAATAGACCATTGGTCGATAGAGCAATGTATGGTCGAAAGCTTGTTTCTACCTAGTGTTTTAGTATTTCATTAAAGTTGTCGACCAATGTATGGTCGAAAGCTTGTTTCTACCTAGTGTTATGATATTTCATTAAGTTGTCGACCAATGTATGGTCGAAAGCTTGTTTCTACCTAGTGTTTTAGTATTTTTTTAAAGTTGTCGACCAATGTATGGTCGAAAGCTTGTTTCTACCTAGTGTTTTAGTATTTCATTAAAGTTGTCGACCAATATATGGTCGAAAGCTTGTTTCTATCTAGTGTTATGGTATTTCATTGAAGTTGTTTGTTATTAGTTTTCTGAACAGTTTTACTTGTTACGATCACATGTCTCTGGCCCATCATATATGGCAACTACCTTAGTAACATCGAACGATAGTGAGAAAAATCGAGGCTATCAGCAAAAAGGTCGTAATGCAGAAGCTGCTGCATACTTTAATTCCATTTGTCTCCAAGAAGATTTGCTGCCCACTTATACTAATATATATATATATATATATCAGGTGTCCAGCAGAAAACTTAGTTTCCTGGACGTCGATGACATCCTCCATAATAATTGTTTCTCTACCTCTGTATATGTAAAACGCACAAATGTCCAGCAGTACCTCCATTTTAGGAGTTGCCATCCCACCCATATCAAAAAATCTGGAGTGGCCTACACTCAACTTTACTATAAGTAACTTAATATCAAATTTCTTGAGTATATAACACATAACGTCTCATTTAAGCATAACGTAAACATCGAAATGGGATATGATTATTAGTCTTTCATTCCTTAAGGGTAGTACAGATAGTGATTGAAGGACATATCAATATATAAGCTTATTTTTGTACATCACACAGCTGATGCAAATAATATCATTAGTATAACTACAGCAGTAATAACTTTTTTGAAAAACTAAAGTGAACATTTCTTGATACGAAATATTCTCCTACAAGAGAACATGGCTTTTGTTCAAATAGCCAGTGGATTTCTTACATCGTTGACTTGAAATCCTTCTACATTGAATATTAAAGTAAAATTTTCAAATTTAAAATAGGAAAATACCCTTATTTTCTCTGAAAAACATCATAAACAGCGAAGAAAAAATGTTGTTCTAAGATGATTTATAATTAAAGATGTACGATAATTACATTTATTAATCTCTAAACGAGAGATTTCAATTTTGAATTATCTTTCACATTTTTAGTTTTTTACAAAATTATTATACTGAGAATTTTATGGCTTTTTAGTATTTAATAAGATCATTTTCCTTCCCTTTGTCAAATAACATATATACGAATTTTTTCTGAGTGAGTGTTATCATTTTCCTGCACAATATTATTCCTCTTACATCTCATGTAAGTCAATAAAAATTTAAATTGTTTCTTTATAAATATGAAATTTTTAAAAAATAATAGATATAAATTATTAGTCTAGGATAGTATAAAATATTTTATTGAAAAAAAAATATTTCCTGTCGTTTTAAAAACCTTAATTATTTTACTTTTATTGCATTTGTAACTTCAAGGATAATGTCAAAATTTCCAAACTCTAGAAAGAATAGTTTAGCAGAAAAAAATGTTGTCTAAAAACACAGTTTTGGGAAAAAAAGTAACTTTCCCACCATGCATAATTGCTTTTAAACTATACAGAACATCTATATTATGAGGCTTTTTTTGTATAACATATCAATTTGATCTATCAAAGATTCTGGATCGTACGTTGCCAGAAACTTTGGCTAAATACTCTCCCCCCCCCCCCCCCCCATCCACACACAAACACACAAATCTCATCAAAGAAACTTCATAAAACGATTTTTATGTTATAAAACGTCTCAAAACATCTAATTTTGTCAAAATCTCGAGATTATACGTTTTTTTCACGACCACTATATTTTAGTAAAGTAACAATAAGCCTGTACGACTTATCCTGTAAATGGTTAAAAGAAATACAGCTAATTGAGTTACTATTTGGAGTTTTTATTTTGATCCCCCCCCCTACTATCATCAAGCTAGAGTACATCAGGATTAACTCTATCGATTGATCATAAGATATGAATACAATTCCTGATAATTTGAAATAACTCCCAGTATGAAAGGACTTGAAATAATTGAAGAGATTGAAAAGTTTAGTTCATTAAGAGTTGGAAATTAATTATGAAAAAATACGAAGGAAGCGTATTTAAAAGAAAAAAAATATACCAAAAATTCTGTATCAATTACTACATACATTTTTGTCACATTTTAATTAAAGAGAGATGAGAAGCAATCTGTGAAAATAGGAATGGGCTGAGTTAAATTGCTTTCAGTAATTGAAAATAAAGGAGAGAAAATATTTCCTTAATATTGTGTATATGTGAATGAAGATATGCGTTTAAATGTTGGCGTAAATGTAATTTTTTTTTTTATTTACATCATTTGTGAACATTTCCTATCTATATAATATACTTAATCACTTTCAAATTTTTATATTTCACATTAATATTAAATATTTAGCTTTCTAGTTATGGAATCCATAAATAATTAAATCTGAAATAATACATATTTTTACGTTTTAAACATTTCGTAGTAAAAATTTTAAAGCTTTATAACAAAAAAATATAACATTATTTAGACTAAAATGATTCGTATTAGTGCTTATATGTCGACAAGGCAAATATAGCTCACAGAAGTAAGCCATAATTTATTAGTAAGTAAAAAAGAGGTATATTTACGGATTGCTGGATTAAGGACCTTCTTCATCAGTCAGTCATCCATATATTTGAATTGTTTATGCAGGGCGCAAAATGAGACAAGAGAAAAAAGTAATAAAATAAAAGAAGAAGAGAAGAAGGAAGGACCAGGTTAGCTTAGTGGTTAACGTACTCGCCTTTGAGCTGGTGGTCCGGTGTTCGATCCACACCTGGCCCTCGATTTAATCACGCGAGAGGTGAATAAATCTGGGTACGTCGTCCCTCGGAGAGGACGTTAAGCCGTCGGTCCCGAGCCTGTACGATGTCAGGTCCTGTTTTAAGATCCGTACTCGAAATGCACTTGAGTTAGGTAAAATTTAGGACTCCCAATGTAGAATCTGTAGAATCACCGATCAAACAAAAAGCCGTTAAACGGATGACGTTATCTCCCGCTAGAGGATCGGTTAATCAATAAAAAAAATTGACAAGGAAATAAATAAGATAAGTATTTAGGAATTTATCATAAATAGAAAAATTACAAAAAGGAATAACAGTACAAATAAGATACACTGAGCAGAAAATAGAATGGGTAGAATATAATAATATAATATAAATAACCAATCTTTCAACAGTTCCTTTTATAGTGGTGTAAAAAACATAAAGAATCAAAGATTTTTTCTGAAATGTCTGAATTATAGCACTTCATTTGTCCCAAATAATCTTTAAAAAGCAAATTCAGAAGAAAAAGGAGATTCGAGTGGAGTTAGTGAAAAAATCTTTGTGAAGATAGTAGAATTAACTGTGAATTATTTAAATTCGTTTTTTAAACCAATTGCTTGGTTCTATTGTTGTTTTAATATGACAATTCACTTAAATTAAAGACATTAAATTTATTAAAGTGCAAACTAATTAGAAGAAGAACTTTTTAGAATAGATGAACTTAGCATTTTTTTAGAATTATAACTTTAACTGTTCAGTTTATTATAAAATCGAAACTGATATTATAGAGATCATTTTCAATAATATCGCAATCGCATTTATACTTGTGAAATTAAATTTGAACCAAAATAACATTACTTTATATCAAAACGTTCATTTAATTTTAATGTAGGTACAAGCACTTCTTATACACAAATATTGGATTCATTTTAGTTCCGCAGATGTTTATTATCTCTAGATAACATGGTGATGTTGGTCGGATATAATATCAAAAAACTTGTCATAACGGCCCTTTCGATCGTACTTTCTTCCAACAAAAAAGATATCACTTCATCTACTCTTAAGGTTTTTCTAGTTAATGGTGATATCAGCTTGATTTATGCCTAAAATTTTAACACTCTAAACATAGTAGTTTGGGAAAAAAACTGTGTTCTAAAATAATACTGTCCAAAAAAAATAGAGCACATCTATACTATAGGGCATATTTGTGGGTAAAATATTAATTTGATTTATCAAACATTGTGCCAAAAACTTTTGAATACACATTTAGTCTTTGGGACATTCGGGCCTCGAAACATGTAAATCTGTTAAAATCATGAGATCGATTTTTTTTAAATTTGCTAAACATTACTTATTTTTTAGAGAAAATAAATTTAAAATAATAAAACTGTTAAGTTTTTTCAGGTGTTTGAGTTATGTCCCTTCTGAATAACTTAGATGAAATATATATAATTCAATGATTTAATTTATAGCGATAATGTGCACTCAAACTGAAATATAATGTGTTCAATTAAATTTAATTAATTTTATTTATTGATAAAATATATATTATTTGAATATAAAAAATTTAGAGTGGCATGCACTAACTTTACTATAAGTAAACATGATATCAAACTCACTGAATTTAGAATTAGACTTATGTTAATGTGTTCAATTTTGAAATAACATTTTAAAACTGAGCATATTCAATTTATAATTTAAGTTTTATTTAAATGGTTTTATTTTGTCGTAAAAACATAATATTATACTCTTTGGCGAGGTATTATAAACTCATTGATAATGAATTTAATGATTTCATTTGTTTTAATGAGACTAGATTTACCTCACCAGTGATAACAAATTTGAAATCATTGATCTACAACAATCAAACATGTAATTATTAAAATAGTAATTCCCAAAATCAGGAAGATTCGATTGTGATCACTTCGTCAAACCCTGTAAAATAATTTATTTAATAACATATAATCCAAACTATTAATGTTTCGTTCCATTATATTTTTGAAAATTTAGTCTCCTATGAAGACATTCGATTTCGTACTGCCACAATAAACTTTAAATTGTAGGGTAAAAATCTAATGAAATAGTCTCCACATATAAAAATTTTAATGATATAAACAACGCGTTTCGAACACGTAGTGTTCTTCCTCAGGCATTAACTAAAAAATACGATGAAACCAGAGTGTTATCTATAGTACAAAGTAAATAAGTACAAAAATTAGCATAAAATAAAATAAGGCAGAAAGTACGAACTTAAGGATGAGTGTTTCTGAATAAGACTGACTGGTAATGGAATGGACATGGGTCCATTACTATTACTATTACATGGGTCCAGATGAATCGGGTACATCTGTTTCTTATTAGAAGGCAGGTACATTTTTCTTTTTTCTCTTAAAAGTTAGGCTGAGCCTTTACATTTTCTTTTAGACTAGGTGTAGGAAACATATTGAAAAAATAACAAACAGAGCTATAACGAAATATAAACCAAATGTATGTATAAGGATAAAGTAGAACTTTTTTTTTATTTATATAAAAATATATAAGAACAACGGGGGTTCTTAAAAACAGTAAGAACATTACATCTCCCTCTAAGATTTGTTAGAGAGGGAGTAGACTTACCTCAACACTTTCGCTAGACTATAATCCTAGACAGTATCATGAAATATACCACAGATATGCTTTTGATTTTATAGTTTTAAGACTTACACTTTTTTACTTTACTATAAGTAAAGTATAGTGATCGTGAAAAAATTCGATCTCGAGATTTTAACGGAATTACATGTTTTGAGGTCCCAGAAGTCGTTTTATGATGTTTTTTCGATGATGTCTGTGTGTGTGTGGGTGTGTCAAAATGTTTTTTTGATGCTAAAAAGTTAATTAAAAAATAATGAAAATTTGACCAAAAATGGAACAAGAAATTAGCAATTCATAAAAAAAAAATCATGAAGTTTTAATTACGGGAAAGAGCAATAACGCTATAAAAACTGTTTGTTTATCCTAGACTAAGAGATTACCTGCTATACTTGTCGAATTTTTTATATTTTTTTACATTGTTTACATTGACTTAGAGATTTTTTGAGCGAATCCACTGAGATAAAATTGATATTTATAAAGGAACAATTTAAATTGTCTATTGACTTATATGAGATGTAAGAGGAATAATATTCCGCAGGAAAATGATAACACTCACTCAGAAAAAATTCGTATATATGTTATTTGATATAGGGGAAGGAAAATAATCTTTTAAATACTAAGAAGCCATAAAATTCCCAGTATAATAATTCTGGAAAAACCAAAATATAAAAGATAATTCAAAATTGAAATCTTTCGTTTAGAGATTAATAAATGTAATTATCGTACATCTTTAGTTATAAATCATCATTAAAACAATATTTTCTTCGCTGTTTATGGATTTTTTCAGAGAAAAAAAGGGTAATTTCCTGTATTAAATTTGAAAATTTTACTTTAATATTCAATGTAGAAGGATGTCAAGTAAACGATGTAAGAAATCCATTGGCTATTTGATGAACAAAAGCCATGTTCTCTTGCAGGAGATTATTTCGTATCAAGAAATTTTTTACTTTGGTTTTTCAAAAATGTTATTACTGCTGTAGTTATACTAATGAAATTATTTGCATCAGCTGTGTGATGTACAAAAATAAACTTATATATTGATATGTCCTTCAATCACTATCTGTACTACCTCAGGAATGAAAGACTAATAATCATATCCCATTTAGATGTTTACGTTATGCTTAAATGAGACGTTATGTGTTATATACTCAAGAAATTTGATATTAAGTTACTTATAGTAAAGTTGAGTGTAGGCCACTCCAGATTTTTTCTTATACATATTAACTCTTTAAAAGATCTTATAATTCTTTCTATCAAGCCTTTAAATAACCATTTTGCTTTATTCATTTCTAATAAAGAATTTCAAAGATAATATAAACAAATTCAATAACAGAGCAGGTTATCCAATATCTTAAGTTGAATTTTAAGAGCTGTATCCTTTGTAGGGTAAAAAGCTAATGAAATATTCTCCACATATAGAAATTTAATAGTATAAACAACGCGTTTCGGACACGTAGTGTTCTTCATCAGGCATTAACTAAAATAATACAATGTCATTAGAGAATTATCTATAGTATAGAGTAAATGGTACAAAATGAAATAAGGAAGAGAGTACATGATAAAGCTGTATCCTTTATTATGGTAACCTTAATTTCCTGATATTTAATATGTTATAAGTACATATTTTTTTAATTTTATTTAATTTTTCTATAGCTAACAGTTTAGTGTAAAAAAAAACTGTTTCTGAAATCACATAATGTATCATAATGCTCTTTTCATCCATATAATTTAAAAGAAAAATGTATTCAGCTCATTTCGTTATTATATTTAATAATTAATATTATGACATCAGTATGTCAAACGGTATGACTCGTCTTCACAAGGTTTTAAAATCAGTAATAATTAATACTAGAATTAGTAATAATACATTCCGTCATACCTCGTAAAGTCTCTGAAAAGCTCGACCGGTTTCGGGTCCGCCTGGATCCCATCTTCAAGAGCACCTAACTGACTGTGAATGTTGTTTTCCTATAACCTACCTATATATAGCATCTACATTGTGTAATCAGTGTTGTGTGTGTAGTTAATTTTTTTTCTATTTCTTTAATTGCTATGTTTTTTAAACTAAAAAAATTGTTGAAATTGATTCTATAATTATTTGATTATGACCTATATAATTATTATATTATGCTAATTATTATAATATAATTGTAATATATACAATATAATATATACGAGTAGATTAGTATCAAAGGCATGTTGTCAAAATCGCTGTGTCTATCCAAGAAACATCCCACAGTGATTTCTTTAAGATTTTAAAATTTTTCAATTACGTTAATCAACATTTCTGAAACTGGTTCTGTACCTTTGCTCTTCTGATGTCTTTTATGAAGATCCCTATTTATCAAAAAGATCTCGAGGTACTACAGATAGAATCTAATAGTTGGCATTTTTGACTGTAATGTAACTATCCCAACAGTGTAAGCTCATAAAGAACTATTCATATTAAGACAATACCAAATATAAAATTTCAAGTTCATTGTTTCACCTGAGAAAGGGATTAAAATTATTAGCTGTTTTGTTATAAAGAATGAAAAAATACCTTTCTCATGCTTCAATATTACCCATAACTAATGGGTGAGGCATGTAAATTTTTCTAACAACAGTTCTGTTAAACAACTATTTGTTAAACTCCCAGTTGGAAGATAACAAAAATGTTTGCGTTTGAATTAATTCTACTAATAATTCTAATAATACTATCCATTTAAAATTTTTCTTTAAACTAAAAAGTGGCTTAACTATGACTCAATATTCCCACAAACATTAGGGCACATCTATACTGTAAGACCCATTTCTGTGTAAGATATGAGTATATCTATCAAACAGTGTCGCTTGCACCTTTTGCATGTAACCCCCTCCCTACACTAAAACACAGCACTATGGAAGAAATGTCAAAGTAAACTTTGGAGTCTTTTAAACTTGTTAATTTGTCAAAATTTTGAAGTAGAATTTTTTAATGATTTCTTTAGTTTATAAGTTACTTTTACTTACGTTAAAGTAAAAAAACGAAATAAACAAATCAGGTTTACTTACTAATTGTAACCACTTGTGATTTGTAAACTCTATAGACATAATCTGATTTCGATATAATTTTTTATTTTTCAAGTCCGTTAGAAATCATTTGATATCAAATATCAACATAACTAATGCATTACATTTAAATGGATTTCAAATATTTCAATTACTTGGCATCAGAGATTATTTTATCTGACCTAAAATAACAGTTTCATTTCCTGATGCCAGCTGTCATTAGGTAGGCAAAAATAGCAAACTTATTTAAATGGTTCTTGGGTGTTTTTTGTAAGTTTAATACTTCGTATCGTATCAGTGTTTAAAGCGATTAAAAATATCATCAAGAATTTATTGAATCATTTGTCAATAATAAAATATCTTAACTAAAAATGATTACCTTGTAAACATCCAGTTGGCCACAGAAAACATCAAACTGGCTGTAAAGATTTTGCAGCATGGATATAACCATAAAGGGAGATGCTGTTGAGCAAATAGAGGTGAAGCCAACAATATCACTGAACAGCATCGTAACGTTTTCGTGACTAGTGGCATCAATGCTCTCACCTGAAACAAAATTATATAATTTCATTAATGTTCCACTAACTTTTTTAAATGTAAATCAAACAAATTAAATGTATAAATAAGACGTAAAATGATAACACTTTAATATGGAAATTATTTTACTTATAGGCTTCTCATAAAAAATGGTTTTATGGTAAAACCATATTTCTTAAATTTAGTAATATTCTCATAACAATGCACATTATGGTCTGATAAATAATTATTATCATATTATCATTATCATATTATAATGATACGATTACTACTTAAAATTGTTACCATTATTAGCATTATTAATATTGTTAATATTTGTAGAGTTCTTGTAAATTAATAGCCTACTTTATGTGTAAACGTGTCCAGATTCCTCAATAAAATAGACTCATTTTAGATTTATGAAATCTGCTTGTCTATTTCTATTTATTTCATTGTTAACACTTACCACTACAGCAATGTTTTATTGAATGTACATTATGACATTGAAAAAAAATATTAACTATTGGATAAAGTGGAAGAAATTGAAAACAAAGTGAATACTACAACACTGATATCAGATAGTGACATTGTCTCATTCGGTCTTTTAAAAGACTATCTGCAAAATGTATTTAAGAATCAGATTCTGAGTGAATTGTCATTGATGAAATTTCACGGATCCAAACACTTAGACGACGACAAAGTCATTGCAAAGCTGAGAAAAAGGAGGAGGAGGGGATGAGTATCCTAAACAGATGGATCAACAATAGGAAGAAGGAGATGCATTTGAAAATTGGAAAAGATCATTACAACTACTGCGGTCCTGGGACAGCATTAGAGCAACGTCTTGAACGCGGAGATGAAGAAATCAATAAGCTAGATGATGCTTGCAAAGAGCATGACATTGTCTATAGTCAGAGCAACAGTCTGAGTGATAGACATGCTGCAGACAAGGTGTTACAGAAGAAGGCTTGGAAACGCGTAAAGTCTCTGGATGCAAATTTAAATGAGCGTCTTGCATCACTCTTGGTGGCTGGTGCCATTAAGGGAAAACGAGTGCTTGGACTTGGACTCAAGAAGAAGAGGAAGAAGAGAAAAGTAAATAAAAAGAGGAAGAAGAAAAAAATGTAACAAATAGCAATTTTGTTTAAAAATATATATTTTTTTCTCAATTTACAAAGTATTTTTTCTTTATCCATTCCTGTTTTTCATAACCTTTAAATTTAACAAGTACATCACCATTTTTTCGCTTTTTTACAATTTTTTCAATTAAATAAACATTGGGTACATTGGTCTTTTGTAATTCATGCTGGTAAAATCGGCCTCTAACGTCCTGTCCATTGTCATCTCGCAGCTGGTAAGTCACAGGTAGGGTGGGTAGAATCTTGTTGATGTAGAAAACTTCAGTGGACGAATTCCTCGTATAGCCTCTTTCAAATATAGTTCGAAATTTGCTAATTCTCACTGGTGTGTTTAATGTCAGCTTGCCAGATGTTTTCAATTTGACATGTCTTTGTTTGATAGCATTGGCAACTCTTTGCAAAATTTCCTCTTCATTCAGGCCCTTTTTAACTATACTCGGTGCCATTCCAATCGTCCGATGATATGTGTTATTATACTGTTGTAAAATCTTTGGGAGAATATCAACAAATCTATAGGAACCTCTAAGGGAGAATTGTTTAAACATTCTTCCCCATGTTTCAATGGGAAGGGAGATCGTGGGAAATTTAATCTTGCCCCTCTATAAAGTTCATCAACTAAAATTTGTTTCTTACACGTCATGTTTAGTAAATTATATCATTCTCTCTCAACTCTTCGAGTATAGATTCAATTTCATTGGAATGTGCAGTGTTGCCAGCTTTATATTCAGCAGTGAGAAGATCCAATCTTGAGACGAGTTCATTCACGTCGTCGTAATATTCATAAACCGGTTGTCCAACTTGCATTAATCCTCTGCCTCGCCTTCTCGGTGTTCCAGGCTCGGTGAGATTTGGTTTCCTCGGAAAAAGCTTTTTAATAATACAAATATATTTAATGCCTGAATTTGCATTGATTTGCTGCTCCGTCGAGTAGAAGCGTTTGTGTGCATGAGTCAACTCTAGCAGTCGTTTATATTGTTGTAAACCATTCTTGTTGTATTGGGTAGGATTCTTGAGAAAAAGCAAGCTCAATAGACCTGGTGTTGCTGTGATCCAGTCTCCCTTGGCAAAGAATTGATCTGTAGTAGCATCTCCCAATGCAACTTCACTATCAACCAAACTGAAAACACCAGTGGGGGTAATGCGAAAACCATAAGTTGTGTCAAAATTCTCCTCACCCTCTTCCAGTCTCTTTAGAATAAATGGTCTAAAAGAAGGAGGTAAATGTTGCAATGATTGTGCTGCATATTGTCTACCTTCCGGTGTATTGTAGACTTCTTGAATAGATGGAGAATACATCTATTCTCTAATATATCTACATAAGTTCTCCCTCTTCTTCTGCTTCCCATTCAGTACCACTCCTAATGAATGCAGGAGATCTTTATGATGATGTTGGTTTAGGAGTTGTTACTGGTTCATCCTGTTCACTTTTCGGTTCAATTTTTACCTTTAGAGTCTTTCCACTCAATTCTTCCACCAAATACTGGATGGGTTCAACAATAGGCGTGGCACTTTTTCTAAAATAGTCGTCTACAAAACATCTGGACCACAAGTCACACCTGGTCGGCTCCAAATACACGTATCATAATGCCCAGATTGTCTACTAATGCACCTGTTGGAATATTCCTTCAACTTGCAAAGATTTTTATGAATTCGTCCGTACGCATCAGCTTTTTCATCATATATCCTCACATTTTTAATGGATTCCATATAGCGGTGGTAGGCTGGCATCGATGCAATAGCAGACAACTCTTCCATTGTACTGACTAATGAAGCAGGTGGGTGGTAGACTATGTATTAATTCCCCCACCACCACCACCACCACTCTGTTCAGATTGTAATGTATTCATCAAAGTTTCGCCGATATCTCCCTCTATCCAGTGGATAGTCTTTGACAATTGTTAAAAATCTATATTTTTGTTTCCAACATTCTTTACACATGTCGTAGAATTCTCTAAAACTCATGTCAGTGTTGACATGATCGCTATAAATATGTTTTTAATTCAAGCCATCTACTGGAAGTATAATTAAAACATTGGCGTTTTCTCTTAGATAGTGTTTATAGGTTCCACCATACGATTGTGTCAGCAATAAGCAGTTGATGTGATCATGACGTTCATAAGTAAATAGTGATTTGATAACATTAATCTTTTCATAGAGGGGAATATCATCAAAGAGGACTAGGCTTCCACTTTTTATATTATCTTTATTCAAATCTTACACGTTTGAGCATGCATAATAGCCAATTTCGGGAATGTGAGAGAAAATTTCCTTCAAGTAAACATACTTGGGTTGATTCATCGTTTTACTGTAAATGTAAACATTTGAAAATGCTAATCCGTTTGGGTGTGTTAATAGTGAATATGCAACATTTGACTTGCCACTATTGGATGGTCGGACAATTATAGCTCTGACATTAGTTGGAAACAGTGTCTCCTCCGGTAATGCTGACGTTTCACTATACGGGGTGTTATCCGCTACAGGTAATGTAGTCGACTGTTTGACAAACTTCATGACAGACAAAAGCTATATAAGGCGTCAACATGACTGATGAGCGTATCTATACACTGCACGGTGACTACAATGGAATCTATCGTTGTCAAGAGGTAGAAGAAGAAGACAAAGGTTACCAGAAGAAGAAGAAGAAGAAGAAAGAGTAGATCTGTTCGTATACTTCCACTGCCACAACAACAATAACAGAAAGGCGGTTTCCTCCCACTAATCCTGGCTGGTTTAGGTGCACTCGGTGGTGTTGTTAGCACCGGGACAATTGCCGATAATAGAAGGGAAAATGAACGAATGCAAATGGAGAGGGAGAAATTAAACGATGCTAGCAGACATTTGAAGGAATTGGAAAGGTTGGGTCAGCAGATGGTTACGCAACATGGCAGCACTAGTGGTAGGGGTCTGGTGAAGACTCAACAGAGGAGGAGGACTGGAACAGGTCTCTACTTGAGGAAAAAAAAATTCCCACCAACCGGGCATTGATTGACCTTGACATTCTACACCTGGCCAGCCAACACTGCTTGAAACATTTTAGAGGTGTATTCTCAAGAGATAATCTACCGAGGAGACCGTGGAAAAAGAGGGAATGCGCTATAGTCAACTTGGACAAATTCAACAATCCAGGCACTCATTGGGTAGCATATGTGAAAAACAACAACAATTTAGTGCATTATTACGA
The DNA here is from genome assembly GCA_026182355.1 of Hermatobates lingyangjiaoensis. Lineage (NCBI taxonomy): Eukaryota > Metazoa > Arthropoda > Insecta > Hemiptera > Hermatobatidae > Hermatobates > Hermatobates lingyangjiaoensis. The sequence goes on along the minus strand of JAPFBL010000030.1, from coordinate 33,225 downwards.
CAGTTTTGGCAACCTACCACCATTTCCAGAGTTTATCAAATATATGAATGGATGCAAGATTGTCTACAACCGCGAGAGGCATCAGTTTAAACCATAAAATTGTGGTGCATTAGCGTTAAAATTTATTATTAAACAACAAGAGGACTGGTAACCATGTCTAGTATATTCAGTATCAAGGGAAATAGCAGCGAATTTTCCTGTGAATATTTCCCCCTAATACGACTCGATGACGCTGCCGACTATTCCCTTGGACTCATGTCGTTGACAACATTCAATTCTATACCAAATATAACAGAGGAAAATAATCAGCTGCATTTTTTAAACGAATCCAGAGTCATTACTATACCCAAAGGACTGTATGGTGTTGATGATTTGAACGAGTTTTTAAGCAAGCAAACGCCAAAGATTCAACTGCGCGCCAACCATGTAAAATTAATGTAAAATGTAAAATTAAATTAATGTGAAATTAACTCTCCCCTCCCACTGGACTTTGGGCGGGAAAACTCCATCGGCTCCCTGTTGGGCTTCAACAACAACCAGACAATTCCTATAAATACATGGACTTCTTCCGACCGAATAGCAAATGTCATCAATGCTACAAACGTTAATGTTGAATGTAACATTGTCTCCGGCGCCTATAGGAATACAACACCCAGCCATATTCTCTACAGTTTTACCATTAAAAGCCAGCCTTGATATTCAATCAGTGAAACACCACACCGATAATCTATTTACTAGTCATACCAAGAACGATAGACATCATTACCATTCGATTGATTGATGACGACGGTGTACCCTTTGATCTACAGGGAGAAACAATCAGCATAGCATTACATTTGAAAAAGAATGGGTTTAATTAGATATCCATATCAGTATAAATATGACAAGAGGACAAATGATAAAGTTAGTCGCCCACCTTCTTCACAGTGGTTGACATTGAAAAGCAGAGTGATTTTAAAGAAATTGGGACTACGATTGAAAAAGAAATGTTGAATGTTAAATCACCTCCACAATTTGATGACGCCATTACTGGAAATCAATATCACACGTACACGCCAAACACGTCGAGTTTTGACGAAAATGATGAAATTCGCATCACAATTAATCAACAGGACCGTTATACATATCTCCACGACAGCTATCTCTACATTGAAGGCAAAGTGTTTAAATTTGGACAGAATAGCAAGAAGGAAGATCCCATGGACGAGTGTGATTTTATCACAAATGGACTAGCATATCTATTTTCTGAGATCTGTTTTGAACTGTTTGGTCAGGAAATTGACAAGACTCGTAATGTAGGCATTACATCAACCATTAAAGGATATGCTTCACACGACAGGAATGATCATAGCTTGGAAATGAGTGGAAAAATGATAAGACGACAGTTGGGATCGGAGATGATAATTTAAATATTAAAATTAAAATTAGATAACGAATAAAATAAAACGAATATTAATAAAAGGAAATTTAATAGTATATTATATTTTAGTCATATATATTAGGTTTTCTATCGTATGATAGGAAAGAAGAAAGAAAAGTTGTTTATTTATTATCGGCTTTGTTCATTTAATTTTAGAACACAAAACAAACAAAACTTTTACTCCATGGCTTTTGCCGTCTGGAGGAGCAATCAAAACATATTTATTTCCTTCACTGTATAACTAAATTGAAAACTGAACAATAAAAACAATTTCATTTCATATAAATTTTCTAAATAAAATTAAAAGATAACACAGATAAATTTCTTTCCCCTTAAGGTATGTCATTGAACACCTAGAGGTAAGAATAAAAACAAACAAAATTTCTAGATATAAACATTTATCAAAAGAAATAATTAACCATTTTTCACACTCTAATTGTCATATAAAAATCAACGCAAAAAATAATATATTTGGAATGAATATTCTCATCACTTACGATAAAAGAGTATATACAAGGAATTTAAAACCATATCTAAAGAAAAGAAAGTTAATAATTAAAATAAATGACCAGTTCACTCTCACTCCCAAAATGTAACTACAGGTATGTAATCAGAGAAAGCTTGAGCATGCACTACAAAATCTGAAATAACTTCCAGTCCTTCACCTGCATTACACGCTAAGTCGTTTACAAATCTACCTGTTGCACCAACAAAAGTAATTTCCCCTAGCCTACCTCCGGGAGTCCTACCATTTAGAATAATTAGATTGTTATTCTCACAAAACTTTAAGAATAGTTTTCTTTTACCATTTAATATACCAACTTTGGAGTAACTACTCATATACATGTTTATCAAAGCGTCCTGAATTTGTTCTTTTTCCAATAATTGACTATTTAAATTCTTGAATTAAAATTACCTATCATCAATACGTTCAGATTTCATTAGTTATATAAATTCACTCAGATACTAGAATTAAATTAAACTGGCAAAACATACAGTGATTTGTTCATTAGATTTATTTTTATCAAATTTATAACACTTAGATTAATAAAGGTTAAGTCAATTCTATTTGCTACGATCCCTTTTTTATTCCAAGAAGGCGTCCTCCCCCCTCTAGTCCTGCCAAAGACTGATGTTTTTATAGCTGACTCCCAGCATAAATTAAATTCCTCAAAACAATTTTCGACGTTACTAAAATATTCAGTCGTGACAAATGTCCCACAAAACAAAATTATTTCAAATGATTTTACATAAGACAAAAAATCCACAGTTAGTTTATTTCTTAAAAACCATCGACATTATGGGCTATTATTTTTATATTATTACATATATATAACTTATCTGAAACTTTTTTTTTAACAGAAGGGGTCACCAGACTTCATCTACTTCGTTCTACCTTCTGAAGAAGTTAACCGAAAAAAGACTGCATGCCTCTTGAGATGATGCTATTTAGTTTTCCCCTCCGTCATCTCCTTTGAATGTGAGGCCTAACTCTAGGTTCCATTCAAAGATAGATCCTTCCACAATGAGCATGTCCTTTGCTTCTTTTATGTTTACGTTTTCTGTCTGAGTTTGAAGTTCCCTTTTCAGAGCATATAGTTTGGCACGTTTTTTCTGTTTGTCTAAGCTATATCTTGAGGTATAAATATTCTAGTTTCCTTTAGTTATCTTGCATTCGTCCTAATAACCTTCCAATCACTCGCTTCAGGGAAAGTTGAAATAATGGGCCATTTCGGAAAGTTTTCGTTTCCGACTAGGAAGGCATTTGCAACACTCAAATTATCATCTGCCCCCAGATCTTTTTAACAGAGTTCCAATACCGTCTTTTTGGGGTCATCTCCGATCCGTTTTTTTTAAACAAAAATCCATTAAATATAACATTATTGCCTCTAAGATTATTTTCCATTTTTACTCTACTATTAGTAAAGTATAGTGATCTTGAAAAAAATTGATCCCGAGATTTTGACGGAATTATATGTTCTGAGGTCTCAAAAGTCGTTTTATGATGTTTTCGCTATGATGTCTGTGTGTGTGGGTGCGTGGGTTGGTGCGTGGATGGCTGGGTGAGTATGTTAGCATTGCTTGTTACCACGCTACGGTCTAGAATCTTTGATGGATCAAGTAGATATTTTACACAAAAATGGGCCCCATAGTGTAGATGATTTCAATCGTTTGGGAAGAATTATGCATGACGGAAAAGTCACTTTTTTTGCCAAAAAAGGTTTTTTAAAAAACATTTTTTTCTCCTAAACTGCTAACTCTACAGGTTTGAAGTTTTGGCATTATCTTTGAGGTTATAAATGCAATAAACAAAAAATATATTCAGAATTTTGAAACACTGGAAAATATTTTTTTTTAATAAAATGTAAAAATTTTGACTTATAATTCAATCTCAAAGCTTGTGAGAGTGATGCAAGCCATACCGTTTGACGGATCAAAATACAACTATGCCTAAAATTAGAACATTACGTGGGAAATGATTTGAGATATTTTTTTTAAAATTACATTTACCAAAGGGGCGTTAAAAGTACGATTTCTATTTTCAGAAAAAGTTTTTTTGAGGCTAAACGGGTCATTAAAAAATAATGAAAATTTTACCAAAAATGAAACAAAAAATTAGGAATTTATAAAAAAAAATTCATGAAATTTGAATTACGGCAAAGAGGAATAACGCTATAAAAACTGTTTGTTTATCCTAGACTAAGGGATCACCTGGTATACTTGTGGAATTTTTGATATTTTTTTACATTTTTACATTGACTTAGACATTTTTTGAGGGAATCCATTAAGGTAAAATTGATGTTTATAATGGAAAAATTTTAATAATTTATTGTCTTATATGAGACTAGCAAACGTTTCCGTCTTAGACGGAATCAAAAATTCTATTATACGTGGTATTCCAAAATACCATGGAATACTAATACTATATTTAGAAATTATAGAATAATAGAAAATATCATTATTAGTACAGTGTTAAACAAATGCCTCTGTATACACCAAATTAGCTGTCTGTCCTTCAGGTTCATGAAAGAACAAACAGTTGGAACCTCTGACTCTTGAGCAAGTAAACTACAGTTGACCATGTGAGGAAAACTTGGTCTCGCTTACTTGAATTCCTGCGTTAGATAAAGTTTCCCTTTGCGACTTAGTTAACGTCATTACGAAATAGACTCTGAAAGAACTTTGTAATCGCTTCAACGGAAACAAATAGTGGTTCGGAATCAATGGCATGCGTGGTATACACACAGACTCCCAAATACCACACCCAGTCATAATGTCCGCCTCGATGGCATATCTTTGCAGAGCACGAACTCAGAGTCATGTCCCGTTGCACAGTTTTAAGTTTTTAGTCATGAGCAGGCAGTCCAAGAGAAATAAATTCAGAGTCAAGAAATTCAGTTAGATAATTAACTGCTTCCTCATCATTAATCACTCTCTTTACTGACTTGTAAGTTCTTTCCTCGATATGATATAGAGTAAGAACTTGTTTGTTGATTTTTCCTTCTCGTTCATATTAAGGGCTGAGAATTGCTCGGTCACAAAACTATTTATTGTCAATAGATAGTACCATACATCCTCAACTCTGGGAAACAACTTTTGAGTGATGTCAAATACGCAATCAACTAAATAACTAAAAATAACTAAATCTAAATAACTAAATCTAATAACTAAATTTAAAAATAACTAAATCAACTAAAAATACCTACTTTCTACACATGTGTATTTTCAAAACAAACTTGTCTGTGAAGTTAGAAAAATAAAGCTTAAAGCCCCATAACCTCGCTTCTGTACTGAATTATCTGTATTATTTAGAGCCTATATTTTAAGTTGAGAATATACAAATTTAGTGTCAAAGTTTCAGCTCGCTATGTCTTATGGTGGCTGAGTTTACTTGTGACAAACGTTTTTGCTTTAAACGTCCATAACTTTACTTCTACGTTGAATTTCCAATCAATTCAGAGCCTATATTTTAAGTTAGACATACACAAATCTACTGTAAAAGTTCCAGGCTGACATGTATTATGGTGGCTGAGTTTACTTGTGACAAAATTTTGCAGACAAACCGACAAACCGAAAGAAATTTTTCTAAGGGCGGATTCTGTTTCTCCAATGTATGAAACGTAAAGAAAACTTGAAATGAGTCAGTTCTAAGCAATGTACGGACAAAATCATTATTTTATATATATATATATATATATATATATATATATATGTTGAATGCCAGATTAGATATTGCAAAAGACGAGCCAATCCCTGTTACGTATTACTTTGGGCACTTCTTATTGTTTGTGGGTGTTTTTTCGTTGAACACCCACAACCAATAAGAAGTGCCCAAAGTAATACGTAACAGGGATTGGCTCGTCTTTTGCAATATATATATATATATATATATATATATATGAGGAATAATATTTTTACATTCAAAAAAATCACCGCCAATAAACCTAATTACTTTCTTTGTCTTCCATGGTATGATGGGTTTGTCTCATAAAATGCTTTGATAAATCTGTATATTGCACTCTTGAACAAAACTTAATATGAGTTATAATTACTTTGTCTTTGTGAATTGTAGTATCTTTCCATGATTTTGAAATGTGACGAATGGACTCTTTCCTCAAGTAAGAGGATTTATGTTTGTTGACAGGTATTCAGAATTTTCACTATCCTAGGCTAGTAGTTCATATCTATCATTTTAAAAATTTTAAGACTCCAGATAAAAAAAGTTTTAAATTATACTGAATAGCTAGCTTTGACCATGATTTGAGTATGTAAACTGCTTAATTACTAATATATTTTTTCTCAAAATACATTAATAGCAACCTTATTACAGAGTACAAGACGCAGGAAAAAAGATAACACTCGCTCAGAGAAAATTGGTGTATATATGATTTTTGACAAAAGGGGAAAGAAAATTATTTTATTAAATACTAAAAAGCTATAGATTTCCCAGTATAATAATTCTATAACAGACCAAAAATGTAAATCATAATTCAAAATTGAAATCATTCGTTTGAAGATTAATAAATGTAAACATCTTACATTCTATTTATTAATTATCTTAAAACGACATTTTTTTCGATATTTTTCTGAGAAAATAGGAGTATTTTCTTGTTTTGGATTTGAAAAGATGACTTAAATATTCAATGTTGAAGGAGGTCAAGTAAACGATGAAAGAAATCCACTGGCTATTTGAACAAAGGCATGTTTTCTTGTACGAGATTATTTTGTGTCAAGAAATTTTTACCTTGGCTTTTCAAAAATGTTATTAATGCTGTAGTTATACTAATGAGATTATTTGCATCAGTGTGTGATATACAAAAATAAGGTTATATATTGATAAGTCGATCATCACTACTATCTGACTACCTCAGGAATGAAAGACTAATAAACATCTCCCATTTAAATGTTTACATTATGCTTAAATGAGACATTATATATTATATGCCCAAGAAGATTGATATTAAGTTTACTTATAATAATGTTGAATGCAGACCACTCCAGATTTTTTTACATTGTTTACACTTGTTATAACTTTTCGTATTACTTGTCGTAATATCTGCACCCTAAAGCACTCGTTGAAGGAGAGTCCATTGTTGTTGGCATGAATGGCGACGGGTTGGTCGGAGCGAAACGGTCATACAGCTTCCGTCAATAAACGCTCCGACAAACCCGTCGCCATCCATGCTAACAACAATGGACTCTCCTTCAACGAGTGCTATAGGGTGCAGATATTACAAGTTCCTCCAGATAGTAAAACGGTCACCTTACGGGCATCCGAGGAGGCATATATCTGGTTTCTTAATGCGCGTTGCAAACCAGGATTGAAGACACAAGACAAGAAATTAAATTGTGTTAAGAATATGGTGAAAAAAGTTGTAGAAGTAAGTTCATCATGCTACCTAAATAAAAATAAGAAAAGGGTAAAAGAGTTACTATAGAAAAATAATTATCCCGGAAATTTGATTGAACGTTTTTGGTCAAAATATTTAAGACAACAACAAGAGCCAGAAAATGATACAAATGCTGACATAGAAGTTCAAGATAAAAAGTTTTTTAAATTTCCATATGTTGAAGGATTGATATGTTGTTTAATTGACAATTAAAAAAGTCTTCAAAAGACACCTCAAATTATTTTAGCATTTTATCCCAAAAGAAAAGTGAAATCGTTATTTTCAAATATAAAAGAGAAGATTCCAAAGGAATTACAGAGTAATATTATATATGCAATAAAGTGCAAAGACTGTAACAAAGTTTAAATTAATGCCACTGCATTAGTTACACACAGTATTAATGAAGGCCATAATTTTGATTTTGATGAAATAAAAATAATAGCGAAAGAAATGGATGAACAGAGAAGGAAAACTCTGGAAATGTTATATATTAGAAAGGACCAGTCATCCATTAATTATAGAAGTGACATTTCAAATTTAAATAGTATTTATTCGGGTGTGTTAAGTTAAACATTGTTGATAGATGAAAAATTGTGTTAGTGTTTTTTTGGTTGTCTAGTGAAATTTGGTTACCTTGCTTGGTTATTTCAGTTCAGTGCCACGTGTTCATTCAGACTACAGTTGTTAAAATCCACATACTATGTTTCTTTGTAAAATAATTTGTAATGTAAATACTTAGTTTTTCTGTTTCAAAATTTATACTTCTGTAAGTTTTCTCACTAACCTATAGTGAACAATTTCTATTGTAATTTCTTAATTGTAACTAATTGCACTTTTATGTATGTTTGATTTTTGAATGATTGTATTATTTCTTATATTTCCTCTCTTTTTGTAGGCCTATGAAAAAGGTTTTAAATAAAAACCGAAACGTTGGCAATGGAGTTTAATTTGAACCTGAAGAACTGACCGAGTTCCGATAAACTTTAGTTTTGTTTGTTTCTATTCCACGGTCGAACTTTTATCAATATATATATATATCAATATATAGACTATATATATATTATATATATATATAATATGACTGACATAGCTTCTCGACCACTGATTTATCCAGATTCAGAGCAAGGGTTCTCGAAGATTTGGTCAATAAAAAATCCTCGAGAACCCTTGCTCTGAATCTGTATATATATATGGTTGCGGCGAGCAGGAGTTCTCAGGCACTCAGTTTAATAACAATTATAATATAATAGTAACATGAATAACACATAAAATTAATCTGGACTAATGATTTTATGTTTGTTATAACTCATAAAATGGAACTAGTCACATTAAAATAATGCAATCACTAAATAATTATCAGTAGGTTTGATAATACTTTAGCAGAGACTTTGATATTTATTCTACACGATAGCAAGATTGAAATAAAACCTAAACATGATTGTCAACGAGCTGGATGTTATGTTTACTTATAGTAACGTTGACTGCAGGCCAATCTAGTTTTCTTGTTATAAGTATCATTGTGAATATGACAATTATTTACATCAAGGATCCGTTCAATCGGCCATTGCTTTTTTCCATGTTTCTTAAATCTGAACAAGAAAACAATTAATATATTTGCTGGTGGTAATGAGTGTTTTGAACTCCTATATGCAGGAAATGTAACTAATTTGCCATCACCAACATCAGCTCTCAAGTTGTTTCAGAACATGCTATTTCGGTAGAACTTTCTCTCTAATTAGCGCCTTAAGCTTTCTTTACCACTTTTGCTCTTAATATAACATCTATTCCCTTCATTACTCAGGCTCTTACTTCAGATACTTGACTTGCTGATAACTTACCGTGAAATAACTACAGTGCGTATCTTGAATAAATAATATTTTCCATATAAACTAATTTTTTAAAGTGGTTGACTTAAGAACTAAAACTGATGAAGGATGGTTAACGTTGGTTGGGGATAAATATTAGGTGGGTGCATAATTATTGCGGTTTTTTTCAATAAATATTAAAAAATTTAGTAAAATTTCAGTAATAATAAAATAACTTTTTGTTTAAGTTTTTTGTACATTCAAATTATCCTTTCGCTGCAATCGACCTCTCAAAAAGAACCATATCGTCTTTCACCATCATAATGCGCGTCCACATATCGAACGTCGCGTTGTCAAATCTATCACCAACAAAGGTTGGACCTGTTCCCTCATCTGCCATATTTTCCTACAGAAGCGCCTACAGACTATCACGTGAATCGTTCGATGAAAAATTGGCTTGAAAACAAAGTATACGACAGTTTGGATGACTTAGTGACTTCCATCAAAGAGTAGATTGCCTCTAATAACAGCAATTTCTTCGCCCGTGTAATCGACAGGCTGCCAAGCAAATGGGAAGCGGTAATTGAATTATATGGTAAATATATTTTAAAATAAAAATGTTTTTGAACGTTTTAGATAAATAATGATGTTTTTGTTGAATAAAATTTGTTAAAAAAAAGCCGTGATAATTATGCACCCACCTAATATTTATATTGCTTTATTAAGGATAAATGGAATAATTCATATCTATTTCTTAAAGATGGTCCTATGATATTACTACATTAGCAAAAATTTGCTAAAACTAGCAAAACTTTACCATGAATGAACATAATATCAAAGTTCTTGATAGCCAATTGTTTTTGTTTTGTTTTCATTTAGCTATCGTTATGAATTAGATACATTCATTAACTCCAACCATTTTTGCGGAAATGGTTGAAAACTGAAAATTGAACTTACTGTTACAATTAGTCCAAGATCACTTATGAGTTACAAGCGTGCACATTTGATCAATATTGGTACAGTTTATTGAAAAAAAAAATTTTCCAGTTGTTTTAAAATCTGAGAATTTTGTCAGTTATTTATTTTATCGGTTTCATAATGATTCCAATATTTGAAGACCTTAGAGTTAGTAGTTTATGAGGCAAAAAAGTTGTCTAAAAACATATTTTGGAAAAAAAAAGTGACGTTCCCATCATACATTTCAAACAATAGCGTTCATCTACATTATAAGGCCCATTTTTCTGTAAAATAATAAATTGATCCGTCAAAGATTGTGGACTGTAGCGTCTACATAAACTTTTGGATACACACCCACCCACACAGACGTCATCGAAAAAACTTCATAAACGACTTTAGGGACTTGAAAACATGTAACTCTGTCAAAATCTCAAGGACGAATTTTTTTACAATCACTATACTTTACTTATGGTAAAGTAATAAGAGAAACCTGATAAGTTTTAGACCAAACAACAAATTCTTTCAACAAAGTAAATCATGAAAATGAGATATTCAAAAGTTATTTTCAAATGTAACAGAAATGGTTGTAGCTATTGCTAAGTTCAAATTAGTTAATGAAAATTAATGGAAACAGGGTATGATGATTTAAGAAAGTAAACTGGTTTGAGTGAAGATCATGAGGAAATGTAAGTGATTTTACGTTGTTACCTAAAAACGTATGCTACGGGACACATTGCCGTGTTCATGTGGATTGGAGAAATCCTGGTAAGAATTTATGGAAATAACTAAGCAAAAATAGTTAAAAAATATGGCATAATTTCAGCAACATTGAATAACAAATTGTACTTAAGTATATTTAGTTTGTGTTAAAATGATTGACGCTCGTATCATACTCGTACCATTCACACTCATACCATTCATTGTTAGCTCATTGAGGAATAAATACTGTATGGTTTAAATATCAGTTTAGTTTTTCAATCCTTCCACATTGTACATTTCCAATGGTCCAATGAGTGCAATAGGTACTTTTAAATTTTCTAATATATTTGCAAGAGCATATTAGAACTAACAATACAACACTATATATTAACGGAACCTCTCAGGATGTTTCAGAAGGATGGGGCATATGAAAATTTATGTTAGAAAATAAGCAGTTATACCTAATCAGTTGTTTACGGAAAATCGGTGTTTTGTAAAACAACTTACGTATTCCAGAAATAAATGAAATTTACAATTCTACATTGTTGCATAAGAGTACCACTGTATTGTAAAATAACATGAAAATGTAATTAGTAACTTCAAATGACGGTTAAAATTGTTAGCTATATATATGGTATCATAAAAATTTATTATAATTGTCATGAGAAAGATGTCATGCATTAGATTTTGCAATTTCGTTAAAATATCTATTAATCATGTTACTAAATTACTTTGCCTAAGTAGTATAGAAAATCACAAGTTCCTACTCTGATTATCTAGGAAAATCTAACTGTTATCCGAAGATATTATTTGTTCATATGATAAGGTACATATTTATTTTCTTATTTGCAATGTTTTTAATAGGAGCATAGTATATTTTTTCTATGTAAACATTGACATTACATTTTCAGATGTCAATGTTGTTTTCTTTACTGATTTCTTGTAATTCATATATATTCAAACTTTTTTTTTTCACTGTATTCCTGATTTACAAACAGCTGGCCACATCTATTTTATACCTTCTAATGTGCTGTATTTTGAAGGAAGATGTACCGTGTTTTCTAAATTTCAAAAAGGTTTTAGAATAATAAACTTATAGAATTGGGGCAAGATTCTAAGATCCACTAGGTTTTGAGGTTTGGTAGTCATGAATAATTGAAGTGGTAATATGTGTATGCTTGCCATAGAAGTTACTGCAAATTACAGCAGATTCTTTGCTCTTTAATGGGAGTTTAAATAACGTTAACAGATTCTACCTCGGTCATTTTCCTTCCTTATATATCATTTAAAGAGTAAGTTTAGATCGTTTAAAGAATAAGTAAGTGAAAATATTGGTTGGTTTTGTGAATTCATTCATTTGCCATTGCCAATGTTGTGATGGGGCGGGGTTAGGAATTGTTAAAAATCCCTCCGAGCGACTGTGAAACTCATCATTTTGATGAAATACCCTGATCGTAAGCTGGCTCTCAGCGCGTTAATATTAATGACTATTAAATCTCCAATCGTATGGATCTCTTAAAACCTTCTTTACTCATTGTTTGCCGTTAAAGTTGCCAACATAAATTTAGAAAAGTCTTCTAAAATTTATTTATCGTTAAAAATTCAACAATTGTAATGAAATTCACTCAATGAAACCGTAATTTATACTTTATTTTGTACGCTTACTTACTTTCACAAATACTGGTAGGTAGGCAAGCGTAAATGCATAACCAATATTCATGTTTTTAAATTAAAGGAAAAACGTTTAAGATAAAATTTTGGACTTGAAAATAGATAACTCCTTTTACCGGAAATGTTTTGTTTGAAGTAAATTATACGTTTATAAAAAAAGTACATACAAGTACGTACCTAGCCACAGTCTTTTTGCTATGTTGGGTGGAAAGATAAGGTGGAGAAGACCAATATTTTTCTGTCGCTCTTCGTCTACAGCCAAGTTAGCCTCTTCTATTGACCTTTTCAATTTGTCCATTCTTCGTCTTAGGCCATCCTAAAAAAAGCGTAATATCAAGTATTAGAATTCAGATTAAAATTAATGAATAAAAATGATTTCTTAAAATAGTTAACAGAAATATTCGCAAGTGATTAATTACGTAACATTAAAATGTCATGAGTAAACAAATTCATGAAAAACTAGCTGTAGATTTAATTTGGTTGTTTATCTTCCATAAATCAGGCAGACGTCTACTTAAGTCGTAAATAAATCAGACTTTGTAGGTTGGTTCGACTATAACTGGCGTTTTCTATTAAATCGAATTAAAAGGAAGTTGGTACAGGGAGCAACAGGTAACTTGCGGTTACGCAACAGAGTTAGTTATTTCTGTAGTATATTGTTACCATAACGAGAACAACTAAACCTCTTCTCTATAGAACAACCAGCGTTTCCTTTTACTTGATTACATAAAAACAATTTTATTTTCCGATGGAAAGGTTTAAATTATAATATTGAATTTACTAAGTTGATTTTTTTTTTTTAAAAAGAAGTGGAAAATATATTTTATATTGCAGGAATGGAAATTTAAAATTAGTACTTTGAAACTCAAGTGTAGAGGTTATGAATTATCGGATTAAAGATAAATGGAATTAATGACAATGCTTTCTTCCGCCATTATATTTGAGTTCTTATCCAGAATCCTATACGAAATCCTCTCAAACTCATTTTATTAAACTAAATTCACTCTCTTCGTCTGATTATCCCTTCTCTCTTTTTACTCTTCTCTGACACTTTGTTCAAATTTTTTAATTGAAGTTGTGATGTGTAATATGTTTATATAGTACAATTATATGTCAGAAAAGCTTTCTCTATTTAACGAATTTATTCCAGCTTTAATTATTACAGGTTGATAACGCGGATCAGAGAATATAAAATCATAAGAGAAATACGGCAGAGGAAAAAAATGATTACACATATAAAAAAAAAAAATATTGGAAACAGGAAGTCCCAAAAACAACAAAAATGTCTATATATAAAAACAGTTCTATAAATTCGTTCTAGTTGACACATGAGAATGTTGAGTAGTTACTCAAAAATAAACTGCTCCATAAAGCCGCTGAGTTGGGCGTTTAAAGAGATATTAAGGAAGATCTAGAAGAGGCTGCATTTAAAATGAAACTGTTAAAGATATTCTCGATATAAACTCAACCAAATAAAAAAAAAAATACTTTGAATCAACTTAGGATTCAAGCAAGTCGATCTAAAACTATTGCCTTTAAAGTAGTGCTGTCCCTAACAGAGGGCCGAGATAGGACGGAATACTATTAACTAAGTTTTTATGCATATATTGGAATAAAAGTAGAGAATGTGACTGGATATTTAAAGGAATACTGATGATGCATACTCTAAGGTAAGAAGAGGTGAAACAGATCTTATTTGGCATGAAGAAATGTGTTAATGACATGAAGGATGGACTCACTACTATGAAGTACAACTGAATCCATAAAAATGATGAAATATTTGATTAAAAAGAAACATTTGTATTGAATACACCAGTTTGAAAACATGTAGGAACTAAATAAGAAATTAATTCCTTCAGTGCAATGAGAACATCTGCATACAAGACTCCATAAAAAACTCAGTACCTTTTAGGAAAGAATAAACAATATTAAAGATACTCAGAGAAGTGGAGTAGTACTGTTCATAATAAAATAGTATTGCTATGTTAAAAAGCATTGGGTTGAAATATTATTTGATGGAAAGAACTTGCATTCTGAATCAAAAGTATTATACGTTGTATTGTTTATAAGATTATATATGTCTAACTGACTACTCTAGAACCTTATTTGCCACAGGAAAGAGAAACATAGGTAAGTAGAAGAATAATTGTGTTTGAAATATTTTAAATATAATAATTAAGGGAGAATTATAAGTTATCATTAGCATTTTCATAAATCCTATTCAAAGTGTATAATTTTTATTCTGGTTTATTCTTGAAAACATAATTTCCCCATAGTTTTTCTGTTTAAGCTCAAAATTCTTCTACTGATATGTCTTTATATACAAATTATATTTTTCTATAGTATTCTTACATAGAACACACATCTTATTATTAAAATAATAAGATTATTTATTGGAATATTCACTTAAACTTTACTCTTCAGACCCTTAGGTATTCTTCAATGTCTTCATCCTGGTACTTCCCAGTTTCATGTTAATTATATTTGCCAGGACTATTATCTGGAATAGAGGATATGAATGAGGAATTATTTATCAAATAATGTTCAATTGAAAATATTGATTTGTGAGTGTACAAAAATGGAATATTACACTGTTTTTTCTTATGTTGCTTATTGTAAAGAAGGAATTTCTGTTAGCTAAAAGAGTGGAGGTGTTTTAAACAATGACACTTTTGATCATAAATCTATACAATATAGAACGTGCAAGGGGATGTGCTTTATTAAGAATTACTTTATGTTACATAAAGAACATAAGTTAGAGTAGAAATATTGTCGTCGAGTGTTGAGTCATGTATTTTTGACTTTGCATTTTCCCCTACAAAAGTTTGCGACTCAAATGAAGAAATTAGATTACTGAGTCAGCAAAAAACTAGCATTGGAGCTCTCAAGTTTATTCAAACAATTTTTATAAGAGATCTTAAACTGTATGAATGTTTGAAAAGAGAATGACTTACTCGTATATGTATCTCAAAATATTTGTGTGAAATTTATACAATGAAACGACAAGTTTTTTGTAAAATTCATGTTGAGCTAATTGACAAAGTATCATTAAGCTTATATTTTACTCCAAACCAATTGCAGTTTGTAGGGCAACATCTTAAAAGTTTAGTTATTTCAGACAGTAGACACCACGAGTAGACAATCGACCTCGACATCGTAATTTGTTTAAAACGTAAAATAGATTGAAAAACTATAGATTAAAAACAACAATGGCCATACTGGTTGACTTCAAAGCAGCTTATAACTTTTACAGACTTGGCTGTAGACATGATCAAAAACACTATTCACATAGAAATTATTAAGAGATCTAAAATGATATAAAATAGTTCAAAAAATGTAAATTGTGACAAAAATAGTTTATTTGATGTTGTCACATAATGAACACATACTAAAATACATAAATAAAAGTAGTTTTGATTATGTAGTTTCAATATAGTTACAGTTAGTGTACAGTTAGTTACAGTTAGGGGTCTAAACTCTAAAGAGAGTTTGAAGACAAACAGACTCTGCAACTATATTGTATCACAAACTACTTTTATATACTATACTATAAAAAGAATAGCCGATTATAACATTTTTCGCTTTAGCCTTGAAGAGTGAAATTTTTTACTTTCTATTCTAATTTCTAAATGAGAAATAATCGAATATAGTTAATTTAAGGAAGCCAAAGGGAAGTAAAAATTTATATTTAAATTTAAGTTTTTTTAAATTTTTGTCCCTGAAGGATACATTTTAAATGGTTCACATCATAGATTTTAAAATGTCAACAAAAAAATAAAACCACAGTGATGTTACCTAATATCTTATGTGAACGGGTTTATGCCAAATCGAAACAAATAGCTCTATTTGTGCTGATCTTCCTGTTTCGTCTCAGAGTTATGAGGAACTTATATATGACATTTGGTGATCCTCAGTAATTTTTGGTTTCCTCAGATTGTTTTTGTAATTGTTTTGGTTTCTAAGGAACAGACAGACACACACATACACTCACTCACTCACTCACACATACACATACTCACACTCGAACACACACACACCACACACACACACACACACACACACACAAACACACACACACACACACACACACACACACACACCACACACACACACACAATTTCAAATTTCTGGAATTTATTACTTTACTATAACTATAGTGATCATGAAAAAATTTCGATCTCGAGATTTTAACGGAATTGTATGTTTTGAGATCCCAAAAGTAGTTTTATGAAGTTTTTTTAATGATGTCTGTGTGGTGGGTGGGGCGTGGGTAGGTGGGAGAGTTAGCATTGCTTGTTACCAATCTACGGTCCAGAATCTTTGATGGATCAAGTTGATATTTTATACAAAAATGGGCCCCATAATGTAAATGATCCCTATTGTTTGGGAACAACTATGCATGACGGGAAAGTCACTTTTCTTGCCAAAAACCAGTTTTTAGAAAACATTGTTTTTCTCTTAAACTGCTATATCTAGAGTTTTAAAATTTTGGCATTATCTTTGAGGTTAGAAATCCAATAAACGAAAAAATATCTAGAATTTTAAAACAACGGGAAATATTTTTTTTCAATAAAATGTAAACATTTTGACTTATAATTCAATCTCAAAGCTTGTGAGAGCAATACAAGCTATATCGTTTGACGGATCAAAAGAAAGCTATGCCTAAAAATGATCATTATGTCTCCACATAATGTGTGGAGATTATATCCACAATTATGTGGATCATAAATATCATAAAATAATATGAGTTGAGATCATTTTCTACAAAATTACATTCACCAAAGGGGTGTTACCCTTTATTTCTTTTTTCAGGAAATGGATTTTTGACTCTAAACGGCTGATTAAAAAATCATGAAAACTTGACCAAAAATGGAACAAAAAATTAGCAATTTATAAAAAAAAAATTAATGAAATTTCAATCACGACAAAGAGCAATAAAGCCATAAAAACTGTTTGTTTATCTTAGACTAAGGAATCACCTGCTATGCTTGTCGAATTTTTGATTTTTTTTACATTGTTTACATTGACAGAAGTTTTTTGAGTGAATCCACTGAAATAAAATTGATGTATATAATGGAAAAATTTAAATAACTCATTGAGTTATATGAAATGTAAGAGGAATAATATTTTCACATGTAAAAATTCACTCCCAATAAACATAAAGGTCTGTTGCTTTCGTTGGTAAGACGGTTGTCTCACAAAATGCTATAATCAATCTATGTATTGTACTCTTGAACAAAACTTAACATCAGTTGAAAATTATTTTGGTTTTTGAATTAGAGTATCATTGGGTAAAATTGATGTGTGTGGAATGGTCTCTTTCCTAAAGAAAGAGGATTATGTTTGTTGACAAGTATTCAGAATTTTCACTATTCTAGTCTAGTAGTTCCTATCTATCATTTTTAAAAATTCCAAGCTTCTAGATATAAAAGTTTTAAATTATAATGAATAGCTGGCATCAACTTTGATTTGAGCATGTAAAATTGACTAATTGCTAATGTATTTTTTCTCAATATACATTTACAGCAACTGAGTACAATAGGCAGAGTGAATTGTTATATATGATTTTTGACAAATGGAAAGAAAAGTGGTTTTTATTAAATACTAGAAACTCATGAAACTCCCAGTACAGTAATTCTATAAAATACAAATTATAAAACATCATTCAAAATTGAAAATATCTTTGAAGAAAAATAAATGAAATTATCCGACATCTTAAATTAAGAATTATCTTAAAACGATATTTTTCTTAGATTTTTCTGACATTTGTCAGACAAAATAGGAATATTTTGAAGTTTTAAATGGGAAAATTTGTCTTAAATAATTAATGTAGAAGTAGGTCAGATTATGCTAATGATATTATATGCATCAGTGGTATGATATACAAAAATAAGCATATATATTGATAAGTGGATCAGTCACTATCTGTACTACCTCCAGAAATGAAAGACTAGTAAACATCTCCCATTTAGATATTTGTATTATACTTAAATGGAATATTATTTATTATATATCCGAGAAGTATGATATACGAGTATGTTTACTTATAGTAAAGTTGAGTGTAGGCCACTTCAGATTTTTTTTCGTATTTCCGTTGAACAAAAAAAATATTGAAATTTTGTAACGCAAAAAAAAATGAAAGTAGTTAAAATATAAATGAAGATAGAGAGAACACAAAAATTTACCAACATGGATACCAACATGAGCTTTATGATCTCAGAATATTTTCAAAATTTTTTAATGATATAAATGTTTTGAGAATTATTTTCATGAGTGTTTAATATCTGATTTCATCACAATGAGAATGAGACATTGACGTCGGTTGTTCTCTTATTATAAATAAAAAGTTATTCTCTTTACATCCAAAGAAAACTCATTACATTTACTCGCTTAGAGTTTGCCCTGTATTTATAAAAGATTATTTTAATGATATTCTTTCCACAGTAAACATATAAACTACCAAATAAACTGATGGGCATATATTTTTAAAAATAGGTTTAAAAACAAGTATTCAATGACCCATATCTATTGATTATTATATTATCTCATAGGATAAGCCATTATATTTCTTGATGAGTAGTATTTATTGGATAAATAAAACTTAAAATATTTGCTGTTTTTTTCGATTTTTTGTCTCTTATTAATCTGTTTGAAAACTCTTTTATTCTTCATTTCGTATAGGTATGATTAATGCATTTGCTTTTGCATCCTTCTTTGGAGTAGAGAAAGCGAATCTTATTAAAGCGTAGGTTGTAAACAAAGTCTTAGGAATATCCTTCTGAGGTAATATTATATAATTTCTTTTATAATATATAAGAGTAATATTATAAACATTTTTAATGTTTCTTTTTATGCTTACAATGGCAATAGACTATCGCATATGACTTGCTTTATCAAGTTAGATACAGATGGTCTGTTTCAGTTTCGAAAATTAGCGAGGTAAGAAATTTCTCGTGGACAATTGATTTAGATACCGATATTAATGGATTTAGACACAGTTTAATATTATGTAACGATGCTATTGTATCTATTAAGAACAATCTTCTAATACAGTTAAGCTATTAGTGTTCATTATAGAATTGAAAGCCTATTGAAGTTTAATATGAGGGGTGGATGGTAAGGACCAATATAGATTCAGTGTTGATTTGTAATGATTGACCGTTAGGATGCTAACTCCACTCCTCTGCGCATGTCATCACTTAAAGCACATTCAAGTGACTGAATTTCCATTAAATTCTAAATATTACCGCTTCTTAAAACGTTTAGATTTCATATATATATATATGGACTAATTTAGCACAATGAAACAATTTTGGAAACAATGCTCTAAGGCCTTTCGTCAATACATCGTCAGAGAGCGAGTGAACTAAAAAATAATTTTTAGTTCACTTGCACTCTGATGATGTGTTGAGGAAAGGCCTTAGAGAATTGTTTCCAAAATTGTTTCATTGTGCTATATTAGTCCATCTATTACATCAAGTGTTATTTTGATTATTATTTATATATATATATATATATATATATATATATATATATATATATATATAATTTCGATATACCTTATTCTTAAACCACGTATACCGGGTTATTTTTAGTATGGTGGAGTTAATATATATATTGTAGAGTATAACTGTTTATTAATTACTCAATAAAATGGTTAGGTCTATGTTAATTTAATAGAAAAAGCTAATTAAATATGTTTCTTAAATTTGTTCATGACAAATATATTTTAGTATTATTCTGGAAAAAACTTTGTTTGGTCAGGATAATCGATTGTCTCTTGTAAGGTAAATTCATCGGGTTCAATATACTTATAAAACTTCAACCCTTACAGTTAACACCAACATTGCACCTAAAATAAATTGACTGCAGTTAGATCACAAGACCGTCGAGTATACTAATAATCTTATCAATAGTTGGATTTTAAGCTGATTTCTTTGAAATGAATGCTCCATAGTCTGCCCTTGTAGTAATACTTTTTGTGACAATTTGCGTAATAAACTGTATTTCAAACATTAAATTCATTGTTTGCTAATTAAAGATAACTACTTTACGACTAGGAATCGAAGCCTAAGCTAGAGTTGATTACATTACCTAGAACACTTGGCTTGCTAGGGTATCTGGCGTTAGAACAAAAAAATGGGTGTCTTTAAGGAATTGGGTTAATTCAATTTTTTAAGAACGAATGTGAGTTGATACCCTTTCTTACATCCCTCTTTAAAGAGAACGTAAAATACTTAAAATATCTGGCTTTATATTCATTAGCGAGATAGTCTAATCGTAACTGAGTACGAGTACACTCTCCTGGTTCGAAGATATTTTTGACTTAATGTATCCATAATTCCATACCTGGAGAGAGAGATATGGACAAATTTAACCAACTCAAAGAACGACTAGGCTTAAACTACCTTTAACCACCTCCTACTTAACTCTCTCCTTAAACAATATCTCTACCCTCGCTCCCTCTGTTATCCCACACTATAATTTTCTTTCCCTCTCTTGGGAAGAGTTCTTCACTACATCTCACCATCTTTTCTACCACTCTCTCCCTCTCCATCACTCTCTCTCAGTCTCTCTTCATTAGTCAATAGTTGTTAGAAATTTCTCATTGACCCTCCCGATCCCTCTCTTGCTACCTTCTTTGGTAAGAGTTAGTTACTTTTCTTTTCCTCTCCCTATCCATTACTGTATTTCTATTCTGCTGGTTAGGTTGGTTACAGGTCAGAGAGCTTCTAATTTCCCTATCCCCCCCCCCCCCCCCCAAGCCCATTTCTTCTCAATGGCCCTCTACTCTCTATGACATCCTATTAACTCCCTTTATTCTCTGTTCCACTTTATTACTTCCTCCAGATTGAACGGAGGGAGCCAAAATAAAACCGAGTTCAAGATATTTCTGAATAAAATTTCGTAAAGTTATCCAGTTAATCATAGCTAGGCTGAAGAGAAGAAATTCGAAACCCCTATTCCTGCACGGCCATTCTAACGTAGCTCCTCTTACAGAATATATTGGATATCTCAATTCATCTTATCTTAATTTAAAATATAATGTTTAGTTAGATTTAATTAGAAATAAGAGTATACTTTAGATGTGAGTTGTAAAGTAATTAGTTTTCTTAAATATTCTTAGCTCACTATATATGACTGATTCTTTAATGGTTTTGTCATCTTAATTTGATTTATATCAATAATTTGCTTTCTATCTCCTTTCAGTTTTACCTAACTTGGTTTCATCCAATTGAGTTGAGTAAACATAATATTAAAGACGTGATAATCAATTTAGTTTTGGTTTTATTTTAATGTGGTCACCTTGTAAATCTATTATCTATCAAACCTGCAGTAAAATACGTATTTTCAAACATATAAATAAAGAATTTGATGGCTTATGTCTTTTATATCAGTTATTTTTTATTTCATTTCTTTTATATCCTTATCCATTATAGCAGTTATATAAAAATTGAATTCATTGTTCTAGGAAAACCTGACATGTTACTGCAGATGGAACTTCATAGTTGTCATATTGTATGAAATATTACTCTTATATATTTTAAGTTCTAACAAATTTATAGTAGGGTAATACAGAATAGAAAATTTTCAGTTTCTTGAATAATAAGAGAAATTCGCTTAAAATTAGAAAAAACGTTAATATAAGTATATTAACTTAATATAAGTTAATATATTAATATATTAGTGTTCAAAGTATATATGTACTTTGGTCTCCAACCGTTGCTTTGCAAGTGCGCTTGGTGTCCCTATCTCAACTCTCATTATGATGGTTCTACCAGAAATTAGATACAGTAAGTGTGCTTGCTTCTTTGTACTGTGTCTATGGATTACTGTGAAACGTTTGTTGTACTTTTGGATCGTTTATCTGTTAACCGTATATACGATAATTCTTCTAGATTAATTAATTCTGTTTTACATTAATGCATGAACAGAATCACAAGAGCACTCAGATTTATTATAATATTGTTAAAACATAGCGAATATATCACTTAGTTTATCGACTATAACCAAAAGTATTAGGACACAATAATGTTAGAAAGTTTATTTTATAGGTTAGCTTTCTCAAGAAAAAATTGTGCATTATTTGTAAATGAGATTACCTAATAGTATCTTAAAATAACAATCTGTTTCCCTCAAGAAGGGTTCTAACTAATTTTAAAAACAATATCTAAATTTCTGACTTAACGCACTTATCTCAAGTCCAACCAATATAATGCATTTATAATAATATATTGATTTATCAAATCACTAAATTATTAAAAAATGTGTTGCTTATAAAACCTTATAAATTAAAGGTAAGTCAATTAATTATTAATTTAAGTTATGTAACAATGTAATGTTACTAATGTAATTAATGTAACAAGTAAGTTACAATAACTAATAATTTTTTTTATTTTTTTACAAAAGTTGATGGTGATGTACCTAACTTTTTAAATGATGGCGAGAGACCCTTGTCTCTTTTGACATTTTATTCAGAAGGAAATGAGGTGGGTCGAGTTCGGTGTTCATAAAGAGGTTACTCCCGTGACTAGTTATGTTCATTATTCTTCTTCATATCCTATTACTATTAAATCAAAAACAATTCATTTTAAAGGGAATTTTGAAAAACGTTTAAGGTTTACTTAATAATTTAAGACTATTATTTATTATCATATTATATATTCCTACTAAAATCTTCAACCAAAATAACTTTACTTCCTCAGATTAGGAGGAAGAATTATTTTTGTCCAAACACACACACAAACACAAACACACACACACACAGACATACACGCATATATATATATATATATATATATACAACAAATAAAATGAAAGGTCCGTGTGGTCAATGAAAACTTGAAAAAAATAGGAAAGAACAGAGAAAGTCACTAAAGAACTCACTTCGGAATATCGAGGTGAGTTCTGTAGAGACTTTCTCTGTTCTTTCCTATTTGTTAAAGTGTTTATAAATATACATAAAAAGATTTCACATAAACACGTGAAATAACAATCAATGATCAAACCACAATAAGAAAATGGGAAAACAAGACTAAGATCTTTCAACCATAACAAGCGGTCTTCATCAGCAGTTGGGTTTTTGACTCTGACGAAGACCGCTTGTTACGGTTGAAAGATCTTAGTCTTGTTTTCCCATTTTCTTATTGTGGTTTGATCATTGATATATATACATATATTTGAACTAAATAAACTATATTTACAGAAAGAAAACACATAAAAAACTCATTACTATATTTCGACTGTACCATTCGGGAGAAAAATGTGAACCACTACGAATACAAGCGAGGACTGCAGTATATCTCATTCAAGAGACTTTCAATCAGTGTAGCCAATTTATGGAGGTACAGAAGACGAAAAGAAAATCTAAGAAATACTAACAAAACTAAATAAATAAAATTAAATACAAAAAAAATAAAAAGTGAAAATAAATCTTAAAACAAAAGGAAATAAAGGAAGAAATTTTATTGATGTGATATATATACATATATATATTTGCTGTGTCGGCGGAGATGACTTCATGGAAGAGAAGAACCGCTGTACGTGACTTTGATCAGAGCTAGAAGCCTTCAACTTTGAAAACAGCACGCAAAAAATGAGTCAAGCTTATTTGGTCCTGCATCAACCAATTATAATATATATATTATATATATATATATATATATATATATGTGCGTGTATGTGTGTGTGTGTGTGTGTGTGTGTGTGTGTGTTTGTGTTTGTGTATGTGTTTGGACAAAAATAATTCTTCCTCCTAATCTGAGGAAGTAAAGTTATTTTGGTTGAAGATTTTAGTAGGAATATATAATATGATAATAAATAATAGTCTTAAATTATTAAGTAAACCTTAAACGTTTTTCAAAATTCCCTTTAAAATGAATTGTTTTTGATTTAATAGTAATAGGATATGAAGAAGAATAATGAACATAACTAGTCACGGGAGTAACCTCTTTATGAACACCGAACTCGACCCACCTCATTTCCTTCTGAATAAAATGTCAAAAGAGACAAGGGTCTCTCGCCATCATTTAAAAAGTTAGGTACATCACCATCAACTTTTGTAAAAAAATAAAAAAAATTATTAGTTATTGTAACTTACTTGTTACATTAATTACATTAGTAACATTACATTGTTACATAACTTAAATTAATAATTAATTGACTTACCTTTAATTTATAAGGTTTTATAAGCAACACATTTTTTAATAATTTAATGATTTGATAACAAATTTTCCTTTGTGTCATCGGTTTAAGAAATAAGTTTTAAATTAAAATCAAAACACAAGCACTTGAGAGTTTGATTTAAACCTGGAAAACGACTTAGTTACTATTTAGTTTAGAGTAACATATATATAATTAAACAAATATATATATATATATATATATATACAGCCGCAGCTGCTTGGAGGTGAACTTTTGCCTGCTGACGACGCTAGTCGAAATATAGTAGTGACTGTTGTATGCCTTTATCTATGTTTTTCTCTCTTTGTATTGAGTTATATATATATACAAAACTAAAGTTTATTGGTTCTCGGTCAGTTCTTCAGGTAGCGATAAACTTTAGTTTTGTTTCTATTCCACGGTCGATAATTTTATCTTTAGTTATATATATATATATATATATATATATATATATATATATTATGTAATCGGAATTCATTCAATTTTCTAGATTCAAAAGTCAAACTCTCGTTGCCGACGTTTCGGTTTTATTAATAACCTTTTTCGTAGGCCTACAAACAGAAGATAATAAGAAATCATTATATATATATATACACGAAACCGAGAACAAAAAGATAGAGTAACACTGACAAATGCTGACTCAAATGTACTATTCCCTTCATCGTCATTAGGAAGAGAACTTATCTGCCAAACAAGTGTTCAACAAATAAGAACACTCGAGTTACAAACAAGGCCGTCTAATGATGCCATCGTTGAAAATATGAGAGAAAAAAGAAATGAAGAATGTAAAAATAATAACAGAAATTGAAAAAAAAAGAATACAGTAGAATATAGAGAAAATAAAATTAAAACAAAGTATGAATAGGATAAATAAATTGCTATAATCAGTTATGTGTAAAATAAAGGAAAAAAGAAATGATAGGGAACAAAAAAAAAACCGCTCAAGAAATTAGTATTAGAAGTATAGGCGGGAATTCATTTCAAATTTTGCATCATAATTTTTGTAGAGTTGTATTGCATTTATATATGGTCAAAAAAGCTTCCCAGTTTATGACCAAGCCCATAAAGTACCAATATATTGCTGGGGAAACTATGAAACGCTTTTCTTATTAGTTCGTAGAAGATTTGAAATGGCAGGATGATTGGGATTTTCCACATACCTAATGACTTCTCCAAAATAGCATTCATCATTCTGTTTAATATCAGAATTCTGATATATATTGGTTATTGAAAGTTATTTTAGGATATCTTTTATCTAAAGAAAAGGATATTGAGAAGATTTAACTAAAGTTTACTATAACTTAACTTACTATTCATATGTATAATAAATTATTTACTTGATTTGCTAGTTAATTTCTACTTAGTTTATTTCTGTTTACTTTATGATTGTTATGGCTGAAGTCATCATACCAATTTTAATGAAAATACATTAAATATTTTCTTTCTCTCGAAAGAATTAAAAAAAAATTGGTTGTTATCCATTTTATCTACCACTGAACTATAATTTGCCATTCAAAGTACTTCTTTCCCTCTACTCTCTCACTCGTTATTACATTTTAAAGCTATTTTACCAGCAACACCATGAACAAATGTAAAATTAGCCATTGGTGGTGATTTTTAAGTTTTTAATAAGGTTGGTCACTTTGGTGGTTCAGTTGATTAGGACTTGGCCTTAAAAATGTCGATTCAATTCTCCTTGTCCTGAGTTTATTGTCTTACAAATGTAACTAATAACATTAGATGACCTTAATAGCAGTAGACATTGTAATGCTTATTAATAAAAATAACTTTCGATTTAAATTTTCACTACTCTTTGTTTTCATAGAAAATTTGTAAAAAAATGTATAACACATTTTTGAGAAGAAACATCAGTGGTTAGAAAAATGCTGCCATTTATCTAGCCAAGACGAGAGTTAGCAATATGACGTGATTAAAATACATTTTTAACTAAGTATGATGCTTTAAAAACTTAGGAAATCAATAAATGATGATTTTGATACTTCATACGAGTTCTGTTTCATAAAGAGCAGTTAAAAAACTATCTTTGCTTCATTTGATATATGAATTCCAAATTTTACTTATCTCTGTATTTCATGTATAAATATTAATTCGTATACTACTTCTATTTATTAATTTCATTAGCAGGTTTATTTCTGTAAATTGAATACTTAAGGTTAAATAAGCAGAAAATCTCTTCTAAATTGTTTTAGCGTTACAATACTAACATAAGTAACGATGGAGAAAAAGGTAGTACAGGTATGGTATTGCCTCTGATAAAAACGTAGGTTATCACATGTGTTATGTACTATTGATTCTATTATTATTGCAATATAGTGCTATATTTACAATCAAAGTTACTTGCTGACCAAGATTTCTTTCATTATTTTAGAAACATGGGCGTTAAAGTGAATAAAATCAACAAAGAAGTCATTGTTAAAGCAGTTTGGGAAACTTGGGAAAAACAGACACTCAATTAAGTCAAATATTGTAGCTTTCATTATTTATGAAAACAACTATTGATTTGGTTCAAAAATTTCTCACAGAAATAACTGAAAGGGATATAGATACATTCAAAGAAAAACAGCTGGGTGTGACATTTAAAGAGGTCGTAAAAAGAAGGCAGTCTCACGAGTTTAAGAACCGTATATAATGCAATCTGGAAATAACAGGAAACATGACTACCTTGTAACCTTGTAACATATGTGCAATAGCTATTGTAAACGTTTTGCAAGATCATTTTAACAACTAATACAATTTTCATATAAAAATAAACTTTTGACTTCTCTAATTCAAAATTTTAAAAGTACTAATATCTTGGACAATTTTTATATTTTAAAACATTTGTGATGTAAAATTGTGACCCTATTGGCTGACTGATAGTGACATTAAGCAAAGAAATATTTTGTTATTCAACACATCTGATTTGAATGAGGAAATTATTATTTCCAATGATAAACTTATCAAATATTCGAAATATGCAGAGAAGAGTTGGAACTTAATCATGTCTAACAAATTCACCTTTACAAAAAATAGGCATAATTCATTGCAAGTATCAAGCTTCATTGATCTTCCCTTCAAAATCAACCAAACTATATCGGTTATTAATGACCTCATGTTTTTTCCCTATTCTAAATTAGCTAAATTTGTTGATAGGGTTCCCCAAAGGATTCATAAATATACAGGTAAATTGTTTGACTACTCAATTTTCAATATTACGCCAGTGGAGTCTAGTAGAGTTGTAAGGTATTCCAAAATTTGAATGAGCTAATAATTATTAACTAATAAATATTATGACATTTCTATAGAAATTTTGCTCTGAATGACAAGGAATATATTTATCAATTAAAAATAGTTGGTAAGAAGAAATAGCATCATGGGAATTTACTATTGCTTTGTAAGGATGGAAAATATCATTTCTGTTATATAAAAAGAACGATACGACATCAAATTAGAACCAAGGCAAATCAAACATAACAATTGTTTACAAAGCGTGTTTGTTCAATTGTAAAAGAGCAAAATCAGGGTTATTAATTCATAAACAATTGTGTGGGGGAAAGCTGGCATATGTTGCCCGCAAGGCTTCAGAGGATATAAAATTTAACAAATATGAGTGAAGTTAGAAGATACCGGTTATTATTTATGCAGCTTGTTTTGGGTGATAGAGTTGGATTGAGAGACAGAACGTCATAATTTTTTAGTAAAATGAGACTGGCTCACCATAACACCAGATTTACTGAATTTATTTCTTCTCAAAAATCCTCTTCAATATACAAATGGCAATTTTCAACAATATAAAAAACTTCTTGAGTTGACTCATGAACATAAACTCACTCACTTCTCTCCTGATAAGCAGATTAATGCAATTTGCAAAAATAAATATTTACAAATAATCAAGAAACATTTTTGTGAAAAGACTCTGCCATTTGCAATACCTAGAAGGAAACAGAATTGATGGAAGTGGAAGTATTTTCTATACTTGAAAAGGGATAGAAATTGACATAATTAAAAGCGAAAAAGAAATTTTATGTGATGAACTTTACAGACATGCCAGGTTGAATTTTCCACGCTCTTCCTCCTTCATGATACACATTTTTAATTCATGGCAAATGGATTCGGTTGATGTAAGATCATTTATCATTATAATATCAAAATAAGCTACTTATTTACTATTATTGACACTTATTGCAAACATGCCTCGGTTATACGAGTTTCAAGAAACCAGCTATATCGGTTACACTATCAAGAAAAACTAGTTTTCAAAAAACTGGTACTAAGGCTTTTCAAGACCTCATGAACAGGATAAAAGTCAAGCATAAGGACATACATAGTGTTGCTGGAAAATAATCTTTCAACAAAGATTTCACAAATTTAGCGGAAATAATAATATTATTCACCACCATAGACATTTTCTTAAAGGGGTCAGCTTGTGGTTTATGTGGGCTTTCTTCTGAAACGGACACTGAAACCTAACCTATGGAAGAACATTTGACACTATGAAAACTTCAACTGTGAAAAGATTTAGTAGAAATTTAAAAAGAAGAAAGTTTAAACAATTATCCCTTCAAGGCTTGTATTTATTTATTGATTTCCTCCCAAAGAATATGCAAGACTACTACAACTCACGTCATCTTGCCATTGGTATGGCACCAAGGAAAGTGAAGAAAGGGAGAATGAGAAGGAAACTCCAAAACGAGTCAATAATAACATCAATTATAAGCATTGTTAAAATTCGGTAAGAAAGTTAAACTCTCTCTTAAAGCTCCTGTGAAAATTTGTGAATTTCGAACAACATTTGAAAGGGACTACAAGGAGTATAGGACCACCGAGATGGTTTTTATTAAGAAAAAATGTACCAACTCTATCTATGACTTATAAGCTACAGGATGGAAATGGTAACAGAAAGATTCTATCAGCATAAATTGCAGAAAACCACAATCTCAGATGAGTATTTAATAGGAAAATGGTAAAGAAAAGTAAAAATGTCGATGTACTTGTAAAATTGTATGTTTAATTGTAAAGTTTTAAGCATATGATTAGAAACATTGGATTAAGGAGAAAGATATTCTTAACTGAAGAATATATACTTTTTAATTAAAAACATTATTTCTTACATTCGTTTTCCTTTTTTTTTTTAAATTCTCTTCTTTCTTTTCCTTCTACGTACTACGTACGTATATTCCTGGTATGTGGTACGGTATAGTCTTGTGGTGTTGGTGGTTATGTTTGTGATGTAGGGTCGTGGAAGCTCGCCTCCGCGCGGTCCACCTCGGGCGTATCTCGGGAGCTGATAGTGGTCCTATCTTATTGGATGGGCCTTGGTGCCCCCGAGATGCGGCGAAAGAGCTTTCACGCTAAAAAGCATCAATCTGTGTTGCTATTATACGTGATATGGCCGGAAGGCTGGGTACACGCTCTAATATCAAAACAGGGTAGCTGTGTATCTAAAAGCTTGTGTACACGCTACGGTTCACAATCTTTGATGGATCAAATTAATATTTTACAGAAAAAAGGACCTCATAGTGGAGAAACATTTTATCAGCATAAACTGCAGAAAACAACAATCTCAGATGAGTATTTAATAGGAAAATTGTAAAGAAAAGTGAAAACGTCAATGTACTTGTAAAATTTTAAGGATATGATAAGAAAAATAGAGTGAAGGAAAAAGGCATTCTTAATTGAAGAATATATATTTATATATATATAAATAGATTAACCTTACTGTTTGAAAGCAATTATAAAGTATGGGAAAGTCATTTTTCTTGCCAAAATGTGTTTTTTAGCAACATTTTTTTTCCTCCTAAACTACTAAGCCTGGAGTCCTAAAATTTTTGCATTATAATGAAAGCGACAGAAAAAATAGTGAAAACATTTTCAGATCTTTACAACAACTCAAAATAGTTTTTTTTTCAATAAAATATAAAAATTTTGTCTTATGATTCGACCGGAAAGCTTTTGAGGAGGACACAAGCCATACCGTTTGCGGGTTTAAAATTAAATTATACCTAAAAATAGGACATTATTAGAGCAATAAGCTGAGGTAATTTTTTGGAAAATACGTTAACAAATGTGGCGTTAGAGGACATTTCCTGTTTTCATAAAAAGTTTTTTTGATACTAAAGATCTTATAAAAAAACAATCAAATTTTTTTAAAAAAAAAATAAAAAATTAGAAATTTACGCAAAAAAATTCATAAAATTTCAATTAGAGCAAAGAGAAAAAAAAATGATAAAAACTGAATATTCATCCTGGACTAATGGATCAACTGCTATACTTGTCGGATTTGTTTTCATTTTTTACATTGACTTTGAAAATTTTTAACTGACACGACTAAAACGAAATTGATGGTTTGAGGTTTTATGAAATAATTTAGTGACTTAATATGATATATAAGAAGAATAAAATTTACATTTAAAAAATCAACAACGATAATTTCTATGGTTTTCATGGCATGATGGATTTGTCTATAATACATATTGATTGAAATGTAAACAACACAAAACTTCAGTTGATGGTTGAGTAGTTTGATATTACGTTTACTTGTAGTAAAGTTGAGTGTAGGCAACTCCCGCTTTTTTTATTTGATCACCAATAGGCTAGCAAATATATCTGTTATTTATTGGTTCAATTGATGTTTTAGTGTCAGTTTTAATTACTGTCTTAATGAGTTTTGTTCCAGTGGATAATTGGCCTTACCCATATCATTGATTGCAGGATCAGAATCTGTTCTCTTTGGTTATTGATACAATAGAAGCCCAATTACAATTTCTTACTTTTAACCATTTATACCCTTTGATATATCAGAAATGGACAGTCACTATTTTCTGATATTTTGTTGCCATCTGTATAAATTTCATACCTCGCATCAACCCCTTGATGGTGTCAAACGTTCAGTCTGTTACAGGATGCAGCCGTTCTGTAAACCTAACTGCTTTCTCATATTCTTCTGCACCATCATACAGTGTTTGTATGTGTATATTATATATAAGTGTTTGTTTTTGGTAGATATAAGGAATCGGTAAAAAGAATAGTTCATTTTTATTCAACATTTTTCGTGGCATACAATTCTGGTGGTCCTGAATCATTAACCAACTCCATAACACAGCTATTTGGGGTGTGGTAGTCTCATAAAATTCTGAATGACAGAAAATGTTTTTCATTAAATTGGCGCAAATTTTTTCATTAAAGTTAGTAGTATCATTTCAACTTTTACTTTACTATTAGTAATGTATAGTGATTGTTAAAAACAACTGATCTCGACATTTTGAAGAATTTACATGTTTTGAAGTCGTTTAATGACATATTTTCGATGATATCTGTATGTGTGAAGGTCAGTGTGTATCCAAAAGCTTGTGTACACGCTAAAGTCCACAATAATTGATATATCATAGAAATGGGTCTCATAGTGTAAATGTGCCTACTGTATGGGAGCAGTTATGAATGGTGAAAAAGTTACTTTTTTTTGGCAAAATGTGT
This sequence comes from Hermatobates lingyangjiaoensis, assembly GCA_026182355.1. Taxonomy (NCBI): domain Eukaryota; kingdom Metazoa; phylum Arthropoda; class Insecta; order Hemiptera; family Hermatobatidae; genus Hermatobates; species Hermatobates lingyangjiaoensis. The sequence continues at coordinate 1,126 of JAPFBL010000030.1, read as the reverse complement.
TTTCACACATTTTTTTTCTCCTGAACTATTAACACTAGAGTTTTGAAATTTTAAAATTATCATGGATGCAGCAATACCAATAACTGAGAAAAATTTTAGGTTTTTAAAACAACTGGAAGCATTATGTGGAAGATGAATTAAAGTAATTTTTTTTTCAAAATTACATAATGAAAAGGGCGCTAAAGTCAATTTTCTGTTTTCAGAACTTTTTTTTGTATCTAAATGGCTTATTAAAGAACAATGAAATAAGGCAAAGAAATTGAACAGTAAATATCAATTTATAAAAAAAATTTGTGAGATTTCAATTACCGCAAAGAGCAATAAAGCTATAAAAACTAACTATTCATCCTGGACTAATGGATCACCTGCTATAAATGTGGGATTTTTATACATTTATTTACATTGTTTACGATGATTTAGTAATTTTTTAAGATAATCCACTGAAATAATATTGATATAAAGAGGTTTAATAAAAATTTTTGAAATAATTTAATGACTTAATATTAAATATAAGAAGAATAACATTCTTACAAGCAAAAAATGAAACAAATAATCATGTTTTTTGTATAAAAATCAAACATATAATATGCCGATCAAACATATAATTTCTGATGCTTCCCATGGTATGATGGATTTATCTAACAGAATTCTTTAATCAATCTAGAAGTTATACCCTTTAACAAAACTTTATTTCAGATGTAGATTGAGTATTGGTGTTGTGGTAGACTGGAGTGGGATTGTGTGATGGGCGGGGATAAGTGTGTTCCCTGAAGCGGAGAATTTGCTGTCTGATAAACAATGCAAGATTCTTTGTTATTATTGAAATAGAACACTTGATTTTATGAGTATATAATCTAATAAAATTATTATATTCATCAGTAAATAAATGACGTTTCGCATCACTTTGGTGGCTCTTATTGATTTTGAGTAACAACTTTTAAAAAAAAATTAATAATTAATAAAATTAATAAAATAATTAATAATTAATAAAATTAATTTATAAAAAATTAATAATAAAATAAAATTTTGCAATAATATCACTGTTTTAAGTGACTGTAACTACAAAATCAGACACAAAAAATTTGTTGTCAAAACAAAAATGCAGTTCTAGATTGTTTAATTTGCG